>BQNB010087171.1:0-22172 GCA_026074375.1 Tanacetum coccineum
GAACTAGGGTTCGTACCCTCTTTTTATTCTAAAGTTACACACTCAAAACCCTAAATTCGAGTTTGTATATATAGGAAAATCGCTGTGATGGCATCGCGTTTTAATCATGACGCCGTCATGAAAGAGAATATTCTAGATAATGGGCTGGGTCGTGTGCTCTTACGTCGTCGTGAGATCTTGTGATGATGTCTTAGTCTTCGTTGTGATGGCGTCACGTTGTATCTGTGACGCCGTCTCCAGCTTCTGAGGACATTATCTTGAGAGATGTTGGTGTAGGTCCGTAGTCTCATCCGTTTCTTCTCCAAATGAGCCCAAGTCACGTGTAATTCTTCCAAATGCCTTCCAAATGTGAAATACCTGAAAAGGAACGATTAAGTACCTATTTTGGGCATAAATGCACGATTTAGGGGGCTAAACGACCTCGAAAAAGTGTATAAAATGACACCTCATCAAATACCCCTACACTTGGGATTTGCTTGTCCTCAAGCAAATAGGCTTTTCTATCTAGACAATAACAATATGAGGGGTCATTTTACCTACTCTTTAAAAGTATTTTAGAACACAACCTTTTAGACCTTATAATTAACAGCACGGAAAGTATATACTAGCACCTCACATAAGTGTTTGGGGATTTTCTCTTTCACTCGGTTGTATAATAAATTATAACATATGGGGGAAACGGAAAATCAACACTCATTACCTGTCATAGCATATAAATTACCATAGGCTTGGTAAAGGATCAAACCTCCACCGCTAGGCGCAAGTATTATTCATTACTATCTAAGAGGTCTTTTAAAGGGTTGTGGGGTGCAGGTGTAACATAACATATAATGGAAACGGAAATAGATGGGATGCATTTGGGTGGCTTTAGGTGAATTTAGAGTGGAAGGGTTAGCTAATTATTTACACGAGTACACACTGGTTTGGTTGCTAAGCCAAGACTCGGACGAAGATATACAAACTCTACACAACTCTACATCAATCTCTTTCTTTTTCTTTTCTATTTTTTTATTAACATAATACATCACATGGGGTTTATAATACGTACCCCTACACTTGAGCTTTTACATGCTCGATATTTACAATCTAACTAATGACCCTATTTGAGGTGGATCAAAATAACATGGAGATCATTTGACAAACATATGGGGGTATTGACTTAACTTTTTTTCCCAATTCTTCTGCGAAATAAATACTACCATGAATCCTAATCGTCCTAAAACTATATTTACAAGGATAAGGACTTAGCAACCGTGTACTCAAATAATTAACTTGGGTTAAACACAATAATGTACTAAAATTGGGTTAAACACAATAACGATTGGTTTAAGGGTGAACAATGCTCTTCATTAATGATCTGGAATCCACCAAAAAATTATGAGAACCGTGAAAAAGGATAGGCTCGGAGGGTTGTACTAGGGGTATCCTGCACTAATAATGAGTGCATGGCAAGGGTGTGGGATAGTTATATGATCGGTGTGACCATCATAACAATTACAGGTTTTAAAACATGGGTTAATCCTAATGCCTCTTATCAAGCAAATCCTAATACTTACTATGCGGTCTCGGGATGCATCACAAAAATAAGTTCTAGAATTTAATATGCTATCGATACACTCATATAATTTAATACCGATCTCAATGCTCCAGAAAAGGTGACGAATACCATACGTACACATCCGTAACAACATAATAGACACATATGACTGCCCACTCCTTAACTTGAGAAGGCTAAAGGTATAAACTATCTTGGGTATCAATAATAGATACCCGAATTCCTAAAGATCTATAGGCGAACATCATATTTTTGGGGTGGAATTTTGAGGGTTATTGTGCTAGTCATATAAATTCATATTGGGTCAAAATTACCTTTTTATGCTATGTTTCGATATATTACCCATCATTTTAAGGAACAAGCAAATGGCAAATGAAGGAATAGTTTCTAAGGCTTATTTCCCCCTACACTTAAGTTGAACATTGTCCCCAATGTTCTATAGAAGTACCCGTAAAAACGAATAAAGGGATAAGAAAACAAGGAAAAGAAACTAGTACTCCCTTGGTTTGCTCAATAATGGAGAAGAAACATGCGATAACTGGTTAAATCGTCCTCCAAGAATCATCCAATGAAACTTCCTAAGAACTTCCAAGCTTCTTCTCGTCAAATATAACCTGTAATCAAAGACAAAGACAACTACACCAAGCATAAAATCGGCGGGATAGATATAAATACAATGAGAGTTTAGGGTTTTGACTCTATGAAAACAGTAAAGATAGGATGAGAGTAATGATGTAATCATAGGTTTATGCAGGTTTACAAAAGAATTACAAATTTTAAATATTGCACATTTTATTTTTCATAACAGAAGAATACATATATTAAATATCATGCAAGATTTATTTTCAAAAATAATTAAAAACTTTAAGTTTTCTTGACCTAAAGGCTTTTGACGCAGTCAGGGTGGTGGTGACCCCAGTCACATGTGTCTGGTGACTGAGTACGCGTGTTAATCATGACGCCTGTCTCCACAGCTGTGAAAACAAAATGAAAATGAAATTTTGTTTTTGATGAAAAAATTTCCTGCACCTGATTCCATAAGTTAGTTCATGTATAAATAGCTGCATAAAATCTGAGATTTAACAATTCAATCATATGACGCGAATTAATCTAAACAATTTATTTAACATGTTTGAACTTGGTTCTAAAAACCGGATAAATTCCCCTACACTTATTGCTTGCAAAATAACTTTGATTGAAATTAAGACGAGGTTAAAGACAAACAAAGCATGATTACAATATAGTTCAAACATAATAAAACAAACTATAAAGAATTAAAACACACATGACACTCCTAATTTGCGAGAAAAGTAAATTGGGTTGCCTCCCAATAAGCGCTTTTCTTTATTAACGAGTCTTGTAGCTAGACTCAAAGTCACACGTCAAGTGTCGTAGAAGTGGTCCAAGTCGATGATCTCTCTTGGACTTTCTCTTTCAGAGAGCTTCCTAGTAGTGGGGATTGATTGAAGGGTTTTGGTGAATTCCTCTCCATCAGGGTCAATCGATCTAATCTTGGCATGCCATGCTCCATCTCTATTTTTGGGTGGTTTGTCCTAGTTAATTGGTTTTTTAATTAGGTCCTATGATTCCCACATGTTACACTTAAGGTTAATAGATATGGCTCCTAGAAATTCTACCATTCTCCTAAACACTAAGGTATCCTTAAAAGGATTAAGCTCGGCAACTCTAGAAATTTCCCATTCTCTGGGAAAATGGCAGTCTAAGAAGTCTTTCCTAGCATAATAAGGGGTTTGTGCACCTACTCCATTCGAGCTAGGTCATGGTTTGTAGGATTATCTTTTTCCAAGTGTGGTCCAATAAGGTGCTTCCTCCTCACCTAAGTCTACTCCTTTTACACTGAATACCGACCTAGTGATTCCTTCTCCTACCGCTATTTTGGCCATCCTACAATCTATAACTGCATTGGCGGTAGCTAGGAATCCTCTTCCTACTAGCAAAGGGGTTTCGGGGTCCTCCATTTTTATAGGTACTTCACCTTGGATAAATGTTGATCCGTTTTTACCTAGCTCTAAGCTCTCCACGTATTTGTCTAATATAGCGTTATACATTGGAGTATGAGCTAGGACTTCAAGAACCAGTAGGTTAAGATGTAAATCCTGGAATTCATCTTCAAGAGTTGGTTCGGTTTCCTCCGGTTGCTGTGGTTCGATTTTAACTACGGGTTACTGCAGGCTTGTTTGGGAAATGGTTGCCTCCTTAAAATGTGCTTTGATAGCGTTGATTGAGGTGGACTAGTAAAAAGAGCATTGCGGATCTTCAGTTGGGTAAGAACAAGCAGACGAAACTGGATGAGTCCCTAGTTTCGGGTTCTTAACCGTATCGCTAGGTATTGTGCCTGCTATTTGATCGGTGATAGCCTTCAATAGTGTGTCTATTTTGTTGGTCATCTCACCTTGTTGTCATTTAAAATTGGCTTCAAACTTGGACAATCTAGCGCAATCTCAGGTTGCCGCAGGCTGGTTTGGGAAATGGTTGCCTCCTTGAAATGTGCCTTGATAGCATTGATTGAGTTGGAAGGGTGAGAAGAGCATTGGGGATCGATTTTTGGGTAAGAACGAGTAGAGAATTGGATGACGTCCCAGTTTCTGTTCTTACCGTATCGCTTTTAGGTTGCGTTTGCCTGCTATTCGTTCGGTGATGACTTTTCAACACGTGTCGATTTTGTTGGTCATCTCGCTTTGCTATTATTTGAAATCGGCTTCAAACTTGGATAGTATAGCGTCTTGAGATGCCATGAAGTTGGATACCAATCCTTCAAGGTTTGATTGACTGTTAAACCTTCGAGGATTGTTGTTGAAAGAATGATTCGGGATCGAACCGTTAGATTGGAACCGGTTAGGTGGGTTTGAAAAGTTATTTTGGGAATTTTGGGGTTGTCTCCACCTAAGGTTTGGGTGACTTTTCCATGACGGATTGTAGGTGTCACCAAGATTGTTTTGCTCGGGCTTGAAAGTATACCACTTCCCTCCCGCTTCATCGGTACGCGAGGATGCGTATTCAACAAAGGCTTGTTCGGGGTCTTCCATGCAATACTGAGTGTCGTGGGGACCACTGCAGATTTCATATGAGGTAGTGATTTTGTTTACTTGGGTGGGTTGTTGTCGGAGCAAGATGAGCTTCCATTAAGCGTTGAACTTTATTTTCGAGCTCGATTAGACGGCGGTCGGATGTACTCGGGACATCTTGAGGCAATGCAATTGCCTTGACCGGCTTAGCGAAATCCCTTGGGTCGTTCCAACTTTCATTGTCATAGAGGGCGAGGTCCTCTAATAATGCCCGGATTCTTCGGCATTGAGGTTACGAATCTTACCACCGGCGAAGTGGTCAATGGTTCGTCTTGTGACGTGTGACTGGATTGAAATGGTCATAAAAAATTTAGACTTGAAGCCAAAGGTTTATGCCATGATGAGGGACTTTTTGGAGTAAGTCCTTGAAACGAGTCCATGCTTCAGATAGAGATTCTCCATGATGTTGTTGGAACATCAGGATATCGTTGCGGAGTTTTGCGGTCCTTCTCGGTGGAAAGAATTAAGTAAGGAATCGGGTAGTGAGATCCTCCCATGTGGTGATGGATTCTGCAGGAAGGCATTCAAGCCAATTCCTAGCTTGATCACGAAGGGAAAATTGAAATAAACGCAAGCGTGTTCTTTCCCTATTGTCACCATCAAGGTCAAGTGAGTCTACAAGTTTAAGGAAATCCTTGAGGTGTTGATTTGGATCCTCGGATCAAAGTCCATAGAATGAGCATCCGTTTTGCACCAACCGGATGGTGTCGGATCGAAAAGGTACCACGTTGTTCCCTACGGAGAGCTCGATGGTATTCTTGTAGCCCTCGTGGGTTGGTTTGGAGTAGTCTCCTAGAGTACGGATAGGATTCTCGTCTCCCATGGTGGTTGACGAGAATGGGTTACGAAACGAATAACACGAAGAAAAAGATAGACTACAAGAAAGCTAATATGCGGAAATTAAAGTGTCACTTAAAAGGATTCAAGCAAGTAAAACTAAGCTAAACTATGATCAGAACCTAACTATTCCCCAAGCGGCGGCGCCAAAAACTTGATGCGGTCGCCGTAGGACTTCTACACGAAGTTTTACAACTCCATAGGCAGTGTACCTAATCGTTGTAGTGTAGTATAAGCAAGACTCGAGGGTTGTTATCATTCTCTAGGAGAATAGGTTGGAAAGGCTTGATCACAGTCTAACAGAATTCTAGGGGTTGAGAGAAGATTATTTTTGTGTTTTTATGTTTATAGGAAAGCAGGTAAATCATATATTTAAGGGATTGGTTGGTTTTAGCTATTAAACTAAATATAAAACTAAGCTACTGGTGATAACAATATAATAAAAGATTATGTTTATTTAATCATGTATTACTCCCTAGATTGCTTCTCCTAGTGTTGTTGCTTTGTCACACTTGTGATGGTCTATGTAATTTATTTTATAGTCTATGAACGAATTACTCGAACCGCCGTCTAGTTAATATTCCGTTTAAGGGCAACCACTCAAGTAAGGTAGTAAGAAGACTATTACAAGGACCTAAGAGTATATTAAATGCAATTGAAATATATTAAGAGTGGGTTCATCCATATATGGGGGCAAGGTAGATGAAGATGTTACACGTTGGTATCACTTTCTACACAATATGTTTTACCTTGGAATATAAACAACGATACAGACAAAAACTGTTTTCTAAGACCTATCATGGTATTAATCACTGAAGCAACAATAATCTAAGTTCTACATCCTTGGTTTACATACAATCATTAATATAACACAATAGAAGGTTTATGCCTATTTCATGTTAAAGATAAAAGTAAGAATAATAAGAATCACGGCAAAACAAGACTTTTGGAATGATTAAGATAGTCTTACTTGATTAGAACATGAATTGAAGGAAGTACAATAGGGTTTTTAGGCCCTAAAATTGTCCCTAACAGCTGCTAAATGAACTAGGGTTCTTACCCTCTTTTTATTCTAAAGTTACACCCTCAAAACCCTAAATTCGGGTTTGTATATATAGGAAAATCGTTGTGACGGCGTCGTGTTTTAATCGTGACGCCGTCATGAAAGAGAATATTCTAGATAACGGGTTGGGTCGTGTGCTCTGACACCATCATGAGATCTTGTGACGCCGTCTTGGTCTTCATTGTGACAGTGTCATGTTGTATCTATGACGCTGTCTCCAGCTTCTGAGGACATTATCTTGAGAGATGTTGGTGTAGGTCCATAGTCTCGTCCGTTTCTTCTCCAAATGAGCCCAAGTCACGTGTAATTCTTCCAAATGCCTTCTAAATGTAAAATACATGAAAAGGAACGATTCAGTACCTATTTTGGGCATAAATGCATGATTTAGAGGGATAAACGGCCCTGAGAAAGTGTATAAAATGACACCTCATCACCTGCTTTCTATAAAATAAAAATATAAAAAGAATGTTCTCTCAACCCCGTAGACCCTTGTTTGATCTTGTTCGAGCCTTCCTAACCTATTCCCCTAGAGAACGATAACAACCCCCGAGTCTTACCTTACTACACTACAACGGTTAGGTGCTCTGCCTAGGGAGTTGTAAAACTTCTTGTTGAAGTCCTACGACGACCGCATCACTTACGAGTTCTTTAAGAAATTTTCCATAGTTCGGCATTCTTGCTAAAACATCAATAAGAGGTACATTGATTCAAACAGCTCAAATCATGTCGAGGAATTTACCGTATTAGGCTTTCATTTTCCTTTTCTGAGGCATTGAGGATATGGAATTTTTGGTTTACATGGTTTAGGTATTAGAGTTTCTTTGACAGGTTTTGGATCTTTAACTTTGGTTTGTGGTGTAGGTTCCTCATCTTCATCCTCACTATCGAAATGATAGGAGTTTCAGAGTCATTTTGTTGAACATTTGGGTTGGTAGGTGGGTCATAAGATTTACCACTTTGTGTAAATACTGCATTTACATGCTCATTTTGAGCTTGCGGTGGTTGATAAGGTTTGGATGAGCTACCTTTTGGGTTAGGTTGAGTGTTACTAGGAAGATATCCAGAAGGTTGAGAAGATTGCTTGTCAGCTAATCTGTTGAATTTAGCTTCGAGATTTTAGATTGAGGCTTGATGATTTTTGGTTGTTGTTTCGAGTTTGGTTTGAGATCCATAAAAGTATCTTTGACAAAAGAATTGGTCGAGTGTTGAGATTTTATGAAATCGCTTAATTGTTTTTGAAGGTCGGGTTTATCATCAGAGTTAGATCGATAGTTGTCTCAATTGTAATCGTTTTTTCCGCTTGAACGCCAATTATCGCGATTTGAGTCATGGTCACGGTAATCATTGTAAAAATGTGTACGACGGAAGGTTTGCATGAATTTGGCTTCTTCTTCCAGAGACATAGGTTTGTCATCATCGATGTGATCGAGGTTTGGTTGTTTTGAACGAGATTGGAATTCTTTGTACTGAGCATCCATTTTCATGGTCATGGCATCCATTCGTGCCATAATTTTGTCAATATCAGAATTACTGCTACCTTCATCGGCGAAAGCACCAGTTTTCTTTAGAGATGATTTTGTTTTTTGGTTTTTAGCCCAATCAAGCTTGAGTAAGACTTTGTCTTCGAGGAGTTGATAAGCTTGGTTTAGTGTTTTATAGAGGAAAATACCACAAGTTGCGGCATTTAGAACTTATTGAGTCATTTCGTTAAGGCCATGATAAAAGATTTTAATGATATTGCCTTTGGATAGGTTGTGGCCATGGCAATTTCTGAGCATTTCTTTCATACGGAGCCAAGCTTCTGTTAAAGTTTCATTTTCATATTGAGAAAAGGCTTGGATTTCTCCGAGGAGTCGGTCGAAAAGAGCTGGGGGGGAAATCGGCTAATGAAAGCGGTGCAAAGTTCATCCCACATTTCAATAGTTCATTCATTGAGTTCATCCAGCCATGTTTTTGCTTCACCCGTGAGTGATAGGGGAAACATCATTAGGCGGACGGCTTCATTTTCGGTGTCTCTCTATTTAAACATATCACATATTCTGAGGAATTCGTAAATGTGTTTGTGCGGATCGGTTTTAGTTCTACCATCAAATTGGTTTCCTTTGACGAGAGTCAAGTGGATACCTTTAATCGCGAAGTCGTTTGCGGTTTCAGGAATGGTGATTGCGGAACCGGGAGTCTGAGCGACAACACGGTCAACAGCCCACATGGATTCATCATCCATTGGATTGTAATTTTCAAGGATATCAAGAAAGTGACGGAAGTAGTTGATGTCAAGAATCAGAGCGTAAAGAACTTTTGGTTGTGCAGGTGGTTCGTTTCTTTGTTCGAATGGAACTCTCCTGTTTTGTCGACGAAGTCTTTGATGCAGGGTTCGTTCAGGTTCAGGAAGTGGTTCAACAAGTTCAGAGTTGGAAGCACGTGTATGCATCCAAGGGAGAATTTGTTTTTGAGAATGTTTTTAGGAAAAAACGTTTGACTACGGAAAATACAGGAGTTTGGAATGATTTTTTTTGTTTAGTTTGCCAGAAAACTGTAAGGCGATTTTTGAAAATAAGAGTGGTTAAAAATTATTTTTAAAAAATTTGATTACAAAACAGCTTTAAAACCACCGATAACTGCGCCAAAAACTTTAATGTGTTTCAAAAGCTTTGAATTTATAAGACTAAAATTACCGATTTATTAAATGGAAACACACGGGTAAAAGTATAACCCACGTATGTAGTATAATATTTTAGGTAAGAGCGGGTCGTCCACATGGATTTAATTTGTGTTCGAATAATCAGAGTTAAAATAAACTTTAACTATTTTAAGATAAATGGTGCTGGATTCAATAATGAGAAAGATGACTACTCGGATAGCTTCATATAACTCCTAAGCAATGGTGATAATTAGGATCTCGAATTTTGGACTTTAACTTATAAAAAGGATTTCTCTTCAGAAAACGTTTTCACAAATTAACTTGTATAACTTTAGACTTATATCTAGTTAACTCGATCAAATGTGTCACTCAAATAATCTAGTTACTATTATATCAAATCCATTTTGTTTATCAAATAACGTAAGCGGATTTCTCCTTTCAAACGATAAAGACCGTAGACAAATCTTTAAAACTATATAGTTCACAACGGGTCTTTTGACCTATATCGTTATGAGTATACAATCAAAGTTGATAATCAAAGTTGATAACATAAGATACGATAAGATTTCAACATAAGCTTAAGATTAAAAAGATCGCAATTATACCAAACGCTTAATCATTATATTAACATCACCGAGTAGTCATGAGAGATTTAGCCTCTCATGGCTATGGAGTTCATACCAAAATAAAGAAAAGAAACAAGAATCATACTATGCCCGGGTAAGAAAATGGATTAAACTCCACCCATTACAAGTATCGAATCTTACTACAACCTTTATTTATTAAATACTATGATGGTGTTCTTCGTTCTTCGGTTTTTGATCTTCAACTCAAGATGTTTGAGAGATATTTGTGTGTGAAAGGCTTTGAGAGATTGAATGAATGATATAGAAATGGCTTGAAAATCCGTCTCTATTTATAGGCTGAGAAGGGTTGAAAGTGCGGCGCACATTCTAAAATGTGCGGCGTACTTCGCCTATGTCGGTGCAAATATCATCAATGCTGCAAGGAAGTGCGGCGTACTTTCGTATAAAACCGGCGTACTTGGTGAGTTAATGCAGTCTTTATTTAATTCTCTTAAACTCGATAGGAAGTGCGGCGCACATATATAAATGTGCGGCGTACTTCTTGGCATTTTTAGCTTTAGCCCTTTCTTTTCTTCTAACTTGCTTTCCAATGAGTAAAAACACTTGTACTTAGATCGTTTTAAGCTCGGGATGTCTTCAAGTGAACCTGCATATATTTCATGCTATTATACCAAAATTTCATGAGAAATGATAAAATATATACAAATAACGCCGCCAAAAACATGTATAATTTAGGCGTTATCACATCCTCACACAGATTGACACAGACCACAATAAACCCTAATTACCAGTGATAATAAAACCTCCAATGAAAACCACCTATGAAAGCGAATACCACCATAGTAGATTATAGTTAATGCACAGATGTAAGATTGAAAGCCAACGAAACCCTAATCCAAATATCACAATAACAAAACCCTAAAAAATCAATCACTGTTTACCCAAAACACTAACACCCTTAACGAAAATTAATATGTGAAGATTACAAGTAATCAAAACACAATAACAAACTCAAGAATCAGTGAATTTAGAGGCAGAAACGATCGACATAATTTTAGAGATAGGATGTCGACTTATTCTTTTTTTTTCTCCAGAGCAAAACTAGGGGGAGTACATATATATAGTATGGGTTCATAAAAATAAGCAAAGCAACATAATTTTATACATATGTAGTTGGCTAAAGCACATATATATAGTATGGGTTCACAAAAATGAGCAAAGCAACATAATTTTATAAATATGCAGTTGGCTAAAGTACAAGCATATAGTGTGGGTTAAGAAAAATAAGTAAAGCATCATAATCATAATTCTTTGTCATTGTATTTAAGCGGGAATAGAATAGACCTGTGGATTTTTAATTTTCATAAGAAAATCCTTATATACTATGTTTTTCGTTATTGTGGGGGATTGGTCTTCACGGGTCTTAATTTGAACTTTTAACCCATCCGGAGTAGTCGCTCTCGAAAGCGGGACATACAACTGGCCATGCCCAAAAATATGTTCAGGGAAGTATACTCCTATTTTTTAGTGATTGACCATGAGACTTGTTTATTTTCATTGCGAACACACTTTTATTGGAAATTGTTTTCTTTTAGAGATAAAAGGTACTTTTGGGTCTTTCATTGTATGCGAAATGAGGGGAAGGAAAACTTTCTGAGATACGCTTGTGCCTGCGATAATATGAGCTTCAATTACTTTTGGTAGTAATTGCTTGATAATCATCTGTGTTCCATTGCAAAGGCCACCAACAATAGTGATGTTACATAGTAGCATTATTGGCGTGCCAATCTTTTGCTCCGGTCGGTGTGGTGGTAAACCTGCAAATGTTAGCGTATTGCTGTGTTGGTGTGGTAAACCTAGCATATGTTAGCGTATATTATTTAATTTATTATTCGGTCAAATGGGCTGTTGGTAAAATAATTACACATTCTCCTCCGTCTTTATGGTACGTACGTTGGTGAATGATAGGCCTCCATCATTGATTACATACGTACTTGTCAATTTCATGTATGGTTGCTATAAACTTGGATCTTTGGGCATTTTTTATGGTGTTTGGTCATGTCATTTCTTGGGGAAAGACTTATTACTTTTTCTATAGCTCCATAGGCTTGTTGGATGTCGTTATGTGTTTCGTAATCATATATGATACGTTGATAAAGGTGCTATCTCATATTCGTCATCCAAGAATTTGGTACAAGTGCTCTTAGGGAATGTCAATCCCAGGACCGTGGTGTTATGGATCTACTCGTTAAGGCATACTGATTGATCTGTCACCCATCATCTAGCAACCATTTTGAAAATTGTCTGACTCCTTCTCTTTGCCTAGATACCCTGTATGTTTTCATGAGCGAGTTCATAGTGATGAGGTAGTCTTTTTGATATACGTTTTTCCGGGGTTCCAATTAATAACCCTTAAATCATGGCATATTATGCCCAGATTATGTGCTTTATTCTGTTTGTTTTAACTGTTAATGTAGAACTTGGATGTTATTTGGAGAACACTTACCACGGTGGAATTGGGATCATTCTTAGGAAGAAACGACAAGACTAAGACCCTCATACACCAAATCCTTGAAGAAACCGTATTGTGCATACATGTCGGCGTGGAGACTGGTATTCTTTCTTTTACGTTTCGGCGACATTACAAGTGACCAGCGGATCGCGAATTACAAGCGAAGACGTCACTGATTTATAAAGCGTCGGCAAGTTTGATATTTGACACAAGGCTGTCAGAACGTAGCCTACTTAAAGGGCTCCTAGAATATTCGATGTGGAGGACGGCGGTAAGGACGTATTACACGTATGCCAGCCATCACGATTTTCCTATATATACAAAACATGATTTAGGGTTTTTTTAAGTGTGTAACTTATTGGGAGACGAAACCCTAAATTTTATATATTGAGTTTGGAAATCTTTTTAGGCCGTCTTTAGGGCCTCAAAACCTCTATTGTAAACAGTCTTTCATCCATGTTTAATCAAGGTAAACAGTTCATCTATCCTCTTTAAATCTTTTATATTTCTAATCGTATTGTTTGATCTAATTTGTGTTCTTTACCTTCTTTATACATGCTTAGGTCAGAATCCTTTAGTATCTTACTTATGTTTGCATGAAACTTAGATTGTAGATCCTTTTAATGTTGCCTTCTTGTGATGGTTTATGGTGCATGTTTTTGGCTTAGGAAACTAGGCCATAAGATATTAATTGGCATAGACGTTCTAGGGAGCTTTTGCGAAATTTTCTTTAGTTCTACGGAGTATCGAGTAATAGTGATGTGTTGTACAAGAGACATTTATGTGTGTTTTTATTTACTAGATGTGTGCCTCCGTGTCTATTTTTGATGTGCTAATGCTGTAGTGTTGTGTTTCCTCTACAAGTAGATCAGACACTAGTAAAAATTGAGTTTTTTGCAGTGTATATGTCGTAACCCTTTTTCTCTATTTCTTCACAAGATTGCTTGAGTCTTGTGATCATTACTTACAGGTTAATGCTAGTCCTGAATTCAACTATACACTGCTCGCATCTCTTATTCGCGATGGTTCATACCAGTGTTTCTTTTTGGAGTGATAATAATATCCGTGCTACTGTGTTGTTTTAGTTTTTGAGGGTGAGTTTAGTGGTTCAGTGTTTGTAAATCTGCTGTTTGGTTATTCTCTTAGGCCCAGCATAAAATTGTTATTAGTGTCGGTAAAGACTCTGCTTTACCGTGTTCTTGTGAAGTGTCATATACCGCTCTGATTAGGTGGTGGCTGGTTCGGGTGTGTGTAGACATGTGGTATGGGGGATAGGATATTATTTAATTTATATGGTCTGGGTGGTCCTTTGTGTTCGTGCGGTTCGTGAGTTGTTGCTTAGTTAAGTGTAGAGTTACGGTCTACTTTGTGTTTAGAGTGTGTTTTGTGTTTTCGAGTGGGTTGGTTTATGGTGTCTGTCATGTCATTCTTGGGGAAGACTATTACTTTTTCCTGTAGCTCCATGGCTGTTGGATGTCGTAGTGTTTCGTAATCATATATGAAGTTGATCAAGTTTGCTATTCCATATTCGTCATCAAGAATATGGTAAGTGCTAGGAATGTCAATCCAGGACGTGTTTTATGGATCTAACTCGTCAGGCATACTGATTGATCTGTCCCCAACATCTAGCAACCATTTTGAAAATGTAGACACCTTCTCTTTGCCTGATCCCTGTAAGTTTTCATGAGCGAGTGATGAGGTGTCATTTTATACACTTTTTCGGGGTCATTTAACCCCTTAAATCATGCAAATATGCCCAGATTATGTGCTTAATCGTTTGTTTTCATGTTTGTAGCACTTGGATGTAATTTGGAGAAAATACACGTGAATTGGGATCATTTAGGGAAGAAACGGACAAGACTACGACTCTACACCAAATCCTTTGAAGAAACCGTGCATACAGAGCGTGGAGACGGCGTCGCGAATTACAAGTGACAGCGTCGCGAATTACAAGCGACGACGTCACGATTTATAAAGCGACGGCGTTAGATATTTGACAAAGGCGTCAGAACGTAGCCTACTTAAAGTGGCTCTAGAATATTCGATGTGGAGACGGCGTCACGGCTATAACACGATGCCGCCACACCGCTTTTCCTATATATACAAAACCGATTTTAGGGTTTTAAGTGTGTAACTTTTGGGAGACGAACCCTAACTTTTATATTTGAGTTTGGCATCTTTTTAGGCCGTCTTTAGGGCCTCAAAACCCTATTGTAACAGTCTTTAATCCATGTTTTAATCAAGTAACGTTCATCTATCCCTTTAATCTTTTAATATTTCTATGTATTGTTTGATTAATTTGTGTTCTTTACCTTCTTATACATGCTAGGCTAGATCCTTTAGTATTTACTTATGATTGCATGAAACTTAGATTGTAGATCCTTTTAATGTTGCTTCTTGTGATGGATGTGCATGTTAGGCTTTAGGAAACTAGCCATAAGATATTAAATTGGCATAGACGTCTAGGGAGATGCGAGTGTGTAAAAAGGATACCATCGGTAACAGTCTTTATACTACATTAACCCTAATATGGTTAATCCCTCTTAAGATATTTCAATTGCATGTAATGTACTCTTAGGGGCCTTGTAATAGTTTTCATACTACCTTACTTGTGTGTTGCCTTAACAGAATATTATATAGACGGCTGGTTTGTGTAATTCGTTCATGACTTAGGAAATACTTACACAGATCATCACAAGTATGACAAAGCAATAGGATTAGGAGAAGCAATCTAAGGAGTAGTTCATGATTAAGTAAATACGTTCATTTAGATTTATTTTATTATTATTAGTTTAATTAGTGAAAACAAACCAACCTCTCAAACCATAATATTTACTTATTTTCTATAAAATAAAAATACAAACAAATCTTCTCTCAACCCCGTAGACCTCAGTTAGATCTTGATCGAGCCTTCCCAACCTATTCCCCTAGAGAACGATAACAACCCCCGAGTCTTGCCTATACTACACTGCAACGATTAGGTACACTGCCTATGGAGTTGTAAAACTTCTTGTTGAAGTCTAACGAACACCGCAACATGTTTTTGGCGCCGCTGCGTGGGGAATAGTTAGGTTTCGACCATTGTTTAACTTAGGCCTACTCGCTTGATTCCTATCAAGTAAGGATTTTATTTTCAGTATATTAGCTTTCTCGTAGTCTATCTTTTTTTGTGTTATTTGTTTCGTAAATATTTTCGTTGACCTCCATGGGAGATGAAAATCCTATTTCGTACTCTTAGAGATTACTTCAAACCTAGCCACGAGGGCTACTGGAATACCATTGAGCTCCCCGAAGGGAACAACATGGTGCCTCTTCGATCCGACACCATCCGGTTGGCGTAAAACGGATGCTCAATCCACGGACTTTGGTCCGAGGATCCAAACCAACACCTTAAGGATTTTCTAAAACTAGTGGACTTACTTGACCTTAATAATGACAATAGGGAAAGAACGCGCTTGTGTTTATTTTAATTTTCTCTTCGTGATCAAGCTAGCAATTGGGTTTAAAAGCTTGCATGGAATAAACACAAGCGCGTTCTTTCAATTTTCTCTTAGTACTGCATGGAAAATCCCAAGCAAGCTTTTGCTAATTATTTGTCCTCGCATACCGATGAAGCGGGAGGCAAGTGGTTCACTTTTAAACCCAAGGAAAACAATCTTGGTGATACCTATAATACATCATGGAAAAGTCACTCAAACCTTAGGTGGAGACAACCCCAAAACTCTCAAAATAAATTTTCAAACCCACCTAACCGGTTTCAGCCAAACGGTTCATTCTCGAGCCGCCCCTTCAACAACAATCCTTAAAATTTTAATAGTCAATCAAATTTCGAAGGATTGTTGTCCAAGTTCATGGCATCTCAAGACGCTATATTGTCTAAGTTTGAAGCCGATTTCAAACAATAACAAAGCGAGATGACCAACAAAATTGACACAGTCTTGAAGGCCATCACCGATCGAATATCTAGAGCACTTCCTAGCGACATGGTTAAGAACTTGAAACTAAATGTTAATTCTACCTCTCTAGTTTTGTCTGCTCGTTCTTGCCTAACAGAAGACCCTGAATGCTCAACCCGGATCCACAGTTCGATCAACGCTATCATAATATATCCCAAGCGGTCGGGCGAGTTCCAAAACAACAATCCAGAATAAGAAGAGCAAGAAGAAAAGGATAATCTGGAAAACATCAATACCAACCCTTCCTCACTACCTAATCCATCAGTTTCATTCGTCACTTAAAAAGTCCGTAAACTCAATCCATTCTTCGAATCACTTGGCTTGGTTCCCCAGTCATTCGACACAGAATTTGTTTGCACGAAAGGGGATGACAGTGAAGTGATGTTTTGATGACATCAAATAACGTCTATTTTATAGCATCATTTATCCCATAAGACGCTTAGATTGTCTTATTTAAGACGATTCAAACAATAACAAAGCGAGAAATGACCAAACAAAATTGACACGGTCTGAAGGCCATCAACCGATACGAATAATCTGGAAAGCACTTCCTAGCGACTTGGATTAGAACCTGAAACTAAATTGATTAATTCGACTCTCAGTTTTGTCTCTCATATCATATCTGCCCAACAAAGCCAGCCGAATGCTCAACCCGATCCACAGTCGTCAACGCTACCACAATATATCCCCAGCGTCCAGGCCGATTTCCAAAACAACAAACCAGAAGAAAAGAGCAGAAAAAAGGCACATCTGGCCGCTCTCACATACCAACCCTTTACTCACCACCTAAATCCAGTAGTTCATTCGTCACTTTAAATCCCGATCTCTCGATCGCTAGCTCTCGCTCTTCGAGCTATCAACTTGTGCTGGTATCCCCCCATCATCCACAATTTCAGAATTTATGTTTGGCACAAATGGGAGACAGTGAAGTGATTTTTTGATGACATTCAATAACGTCTATTTTATAGATCATTTAGCGATATATGGTAAAAGTTAGTGATAAGGCACGCAATATGGAGCATAAACAAGAGTCAAGAAAGACCTATAACAAATTCTGACATCCTATATGGTGTATCATTCTAAAAGTGTACGTCGTATCCTAGACTTTGACGAATTTAAAAACCATTGTCTGACTTTGAAGAATATGCCGTATCCAAATCAACGATACGCCGTATATAATACTTTGGTCAATGAAGAAGAACAAACTTGTTTTTCCAAATACGCCGTATCTATCAAGAAGATACGGCGTATTCGCGCCCTAATTTTACATGCATTGGCGAATGTAGTTTAGTGGTCATGAACAAATGGAGATAAAATGGAGACCTTGTGAGCCAACGGTTTAAAGACACGGGAAGTGACAAGAATTAAAATATCGAAGAGCGAAAGATTTAAACACGTGTAATGTTTTGGTCGTAACTTCTTCGTTCGAGCTCCGTTTTACGTGATTCAAAAGGCCACGAAAAGAGAAAAATAATGTCTTTATTTTTATGAGATAAAATACCCAAAATTCCAGAGATGTCTTGTGATTCAACCTATTGGAATAGCCAACTCATGGTTATTAATGATTTAGCCCAATGTATCTCATTAAAGTTTTAGCCCAATTTTTTTTATTAAAGTCTAGCCCAAATATTATGTGATTTAGAAGACCATTAAGGTGGGCTAGCTGATGTTCACAATCAAAACAGAAAGAAAAGAAAAAAAGGCCATGATGGGCCTTTGTTTGGACGACAAGAAAGAAAAAAAGGGTTTTGATCCCTTTTTGTTATATATATACCACTCGTCCCACACATCGCGCGCTCTGAGATGAAAAGGAGAACATTCAAATAGTATGCGGACGAGAAGAAAAGAAGATAACGTGAGATTTGCAAGCCGCACAATCTGGAAAACTCTGAAATCTCTAATTCTACTATACGCGTTCCGGTTTATCCATTATGTTTAATCATTCATACTATGATCTTTATGGATTGTTACAATGACTAATGGTCTAATACCTTTAGTTATTACCATGTTTATGATAATATAAATTTTTGTTTTGTCTTTATATCATTGTTCTTTATCATGCATGGTTATATGTTTATCTCCTCATACCCATTTTGTACTTAATTATGTTTTTCCTATCATTCAACAGGACAATCCCACATAATTATGCGCTGCTACTTCGTCTGTTTTTTGGGCGTAGCTAAGAGTCTGGATATTAACTTATAAATTTAGTTTCCTAGATATATGAAATCTATGGTACGGGTGCGTTAGTTAATTATACAGGATTAACTACGACAAAACCTCGCGAGCCTAGTGTGCGTGCGCATCCACTAACTTTTAGAATGATATACCACACGAACAATTAATACAATCATTGCACAAATAACAATCAAGGCATAACTATTAGATTAAAACGCTAAATCTTTTTATCCCTCGTTGACGTGCTTCGCTTTCTTTTTTAAACAATTTGGGCGTCAGTTGTACACCTAGATAATTAAATTATAAACTCGTGTCAAGTTCTCACTGAAAACACTCCTCTTTGCATTAGTTTAGGTTTAATTAGATTTAATTAGAATAATTAAGTTAGATTAGTACTAACCCTTAGATTAGATAACCAAAATATAAATAAATTGAGAGATTTAACCTCGCGTCAAGTGTTCGACACCCTACTTACCACGAATCTACCACCGACCGGGTACACTGCCCGTTAAAGTGTTGTTTTTGGTTAAGTCGGCAAAATATAAATTTAAAACTTGAACTATCATAAATAAACACCACACAACGACACATCAAGTTTTTGGCGCCGTTGCCGGGGAGTGAAAATTAATCTTGATTTTTATTTTATGTTTTGGTTTTTAACATTAGATTATATCTAACCCTTAGGAGTAGTGTTAATTAGATTAGTGTATATTCTTGTATATTTTGTATATTTGTTAGTCTAATTGTTTGCTTGTATATTTGTGTGCTTAATTTAATTGTTTTGCTAATACACTATTCTGGTTGATAACTCGATACGGCGTATCCACTACCATCGGATACGGCGTATCCAACTTTATGTCCAATACAGCGTATTGATTCAACTGATTAATACGGCGTATCCACTTCTATTAGATATGGCGTATCGATCATCTAGAACAGAAATAGAACCTAAGTTTATAAATATTTGATTTCTGTGCTAAAAAAATTTTCTATCTTTCAGAGCAAATCATACTGATTGTTTATCCCTTGTTTCAGGTAGTGCATGACAAGGAGTTCATCAAACGAACTATTTACACCTTTCAAGGATCCGGAATGAGAATTTCGATCATCTAGGAGACACTTCAAGACATTAAGTCTTGATGAGTTGAGATCGCCTGATTTCAATTTTATTTTTGACCAAGAAAACTCGGAGGAAGAAGAAGCGGAAACAATGGCAGAAACTATGGAACAGTACATGAGCAAGACCCGAGCTGACTATGGATCGGGGGTTGTTAGGCCTAAAATTGAAGACAACGATAACTTTGAACTTAAGGGCTAATTTCTCAAGGAACTACGTACCAACACCTTTAGCATACCGGATCATGAAGTTATGAACGAACACATTGAGAAAGTTCTTGAGATCGTGGATTTATTCCACATTCCTAATATTACTATAGACCAAGTGATGCTTAGAGCCTTCCCCATGTCCCTTACCAGAGCCGCAAGTCGATGGCTAAGAAACAAACCAACTTGTTCGATTACAACCTAGGAAGATATAAAGACTAAGTTTCTAAGCAAATATTGCCCACTTGCTCGAACTACAAAGAAGATGGAGGAAATCAACAACTTTTAACATGAACCTAATGAAAACCTCTATCAAGCTTGGGAACGATTTAAAGAGCTCTTGATGAAGTGTCATCAACACTATTTAATAGAGATGCAGGAGGTAGTCTTGTTCTATAATGGACTTGATGTTCCAACTTGACAAATTATTGATTCAAGAGGTGCCATACCATCAAAGACTGCTGCTGACGTAAAATAGCCATCTAAGAAATGGCTGAATACTCTCAAAAATGGCATGATGGAACATTAAGAGTCAGGAGTACTGAAACTTCTGATGGATTTACAATACCAAGCACAACTAAACACCTTTGAAGAAAATCAAAAAGAGAGAAATTGTTACATCCGAGATTTACGTACAGATATAGTAAGAATAACATTTTACCCATTACGTTTTAGGTCTGCTTGACTTACAAGCACAAACCATACTAACTCCACGTTTTCACATCCGGGACTCTAAAAGCAAATTGAATGTATCGCTCAAAACGTAATTCCTGACAACTTTCAGTTTTGCCGAGACCTGAAACGAGCCAAAAGGGCTAAAACAGCACCGCAAACATTTTTCGAACAATATTCAACGCGGGACACAATAAAACAATTAAATTTTTTTTACTTATTCATATTATATTTAATAAAAATATTAAATAAATAAGTCATACATTTTAATCAAAAGCGTTACGATATCGCGAATACTCGAGTTAAATCCACTTTTAATTTTGAAACAAGGCGAAACCGTTCACAAAATGAATAACAATAATTTTATTTAATGTTATAAAATATTTATGAAACATTATCACGTAAATACTCATTTATAACAATAAAAATGATTCGGAAAACAATGGCGCAAGTTTCAAGAGTTAAATCATCCGTTAAGTTTATAAAATATTTATGAAACATTATCAAGTAAATACTCGTTTTTATCAGAAAAATGATTCGGAAAACAATGGCGCAAGTTTCGAGATTTGAATCGACCGTTAAGTTGCTCAAACGAGTCCCGAACCGTTTTTATCAAAAATATAATAAAAATGTTACACTTTTAACCCCTCAACTATTTCAACTTGTCACTTTAGTTATATATATATATATAAAATCTTATACTTTTATTCATTTCATCTCACATATATACACACACACTCTTTATAACTCTCTCCCTCCCCTCTCATACACCCCCACCGGCCGGCCACCACCTCCGGCCAGCCACCATGCCGCCGCCGCTCGCCGGCCACCGGAATAATTTTCCGGTGAGTTTTTCCGGCCAACTCCAAGAATGATCCTCATCTCCGGATCTATACGACCCACCAACTCACGCGCCACCACTCGCCACCACAGCCCGCTGCCATGCCTCCACCACCTCCACCCCGTCACACCCACTGCCTCCCCACCGAAACCACCATCATCATCACCATCTCCATCTCCTCGTCGCTCTCTCCAAAAAGGGTGCATTCGGTTCCTTATACACAAAAAGGGTGCGTGCGGTTTGTAAGATAACACCACGAGGGTGTTTATATTCGGTGGTCATAAACCCCACAAGAGGGTGCGTCGGGTTTATGGCAGCAAGAGGGGGGGGGATGTTTGGTTTGGCATAATGACAAAGCAAGGGGCGGTTGGTTTTATAAAACGCCCACAAGGGTGGGTTTGTTTTGTGGGTCAAACCCACGGGGTGCGTGGGGTTGCGGGTCAGACCAAGTAGGTGCGTTCGGGTTGGGTTGTGACCACATAGGGTACGTTTGGGGGACAGCCGGGAGGGTTGGGGTCTCGTGGTGGTAAGCCCCGAAGGGTGTGTTGGTTTGCGGGTTTCACAGCCGCACGGGGTGCGTCGGGTTGGGGTTACAGCCGAGAGGGGTGTTCGTTTGGTTTGTGGGTTTACAACATCTTGGGTGCGTTTGGTTGATCTCGGCACCAAAAAGGGTGCGTGTTGGTTTTGGTTTTGCACCGCAAGGGTGCGTTGGTTTTGTGTTTCACAGCAACCTCGAAAGGGGGTGGGCAGCTAGGGGTGTTTGTTAAGATCAGAAAAGGGTGCGCGTGGTTTGTTGTAAATAGTCAAATAGGGTGGGTTCGTTGGGTTTATAACAGTTAGGGGCGTTTGTTTTGACGGTGGCAGCCACCACGCGGGGTTGCTGTGGGTGGCAGCCACCGCCTTAAGGGTGTGTTGGTTGGC
>BQNB010087172.1:0-21148 GCA_026074375.1 Tanacetum coccineum
CTAGATCAAACTGCATTTATAAGAGATGAGTTTTTACAACCATAACATATGAATCTCAAATTTCATGCCAAAAAACAAAATATAGAAAGGGGAAGATAACAGGATCAAGGACTTACATGTTTGTAATCATCAGTTCTCCTAACTGCAATGGGTTGTCCGGTATAACTCGCAAAGGAGAAATATGTAGTTACTGAGTAAACGGTTTCATTACACTGATAACTTAAGCCTGTACTAGGAGAACAAAAGTTCTGCGTGGCAAATTCTAGTTCGCCATATGTGAATATTTTTAGTTTTCTAGTCACTAATTCATCATGCTGACGTGGTATTTCACCATGATAGTTGCCATCTTTGTTGATCATGGAGCTCTGGTTCATGTTGCCTTCAAGCCTATTTCGTAAACTTGTGCCACTTTGATCTTAAGAAGTTGACAAGCTAATCATATCAGAACTGTATATAAAAAGATATTCCAAACGAAAAAACAAATTTTTTTGGTTATTAAACAACATGTTCCCGATTATTGTCATATTAATTAGGATCCTTGATTACATGTAACCGTAGTTACAATGCTTTAGTTAAATGTTGGTGAAATAAGTAGAACATGTGTATTTAATATTCTGGTAAAAAAACAGCACATGATTAAGTTATGTCTAGGAATTTTATAATGTATTTAGTTTGTTTGAAAGAGTATTGACAGTTTTTTTTTTCTTTTTGGTATTGAGAGTAAGAACACGAAATATGCGCATAAAATGCAGACGAAATTTTTTTGTATACCAAATTTTGGTTTACTTGCTGAAGCAAGATACTTATGAATCTTCGAAGTGAAATTCATTATGCCTGGTGACTCGGCAGAAGAATCACATTTCTTCTGTAGTTCCAAAATAGCCTGAAGCGAGGCCACAACTTCAGTCATGGAAGGACGATCTTTCGGAACACTTAGCAAACAACGATCTGCCATTTTAGCAAACCTTCTTAGGCATTTGGGAGATATTGTTCCTTTGATATACGAATCAACCATTTGATCTAATTTTTGATCCTTCACGCAATCTTTAGCCCATTTTACCAAGCTACATTGCTCTTCACCATAGCGGTCGTCTACTGCAAGCCTACCAGATAGCAATTCAAACAATACAACCCCAAATGCATACACATCAGTTTTCCTAGTAACTTTACTGGTATAGAAATACTCTGGATCCAGATAACCAAATGTGCCTTTAACACTAGCATCAATGGATGACAATGATAGATTAGTTGGGCCTACTTTAGACAACCCAAAATCCGAAATCTTAGCCTCCCAATTCTCATCCAAAAGAATGTTCGAACTCTTCACATCCCGATGTATGATTCCGTGTTGTGTGCCAATACCAGTATGAAGGTAATCCAATCCTCGTGCGGCACCTATGGATATCTTCAATCGTTGAATCCAACTTAATGGAGTCATATGTTTGTGTAGATGATCATATAAGGTTCCATGGGGCATATAATCATAAACAATTATCATCTCCTTGTTATCATCACAAAAACCAATCAGAGAAACCAAGTGACAGTGGTGCAACTCAGAAAGCATTTCAATTTATATGTAAAACACAATTAATAGGCGAGAGGATTGGTAGGAGGGAAAAGGAAAGAGGAGAAACGGAATGAAGGGGTCTTCCCTCGGTTGATATCTCTTATGTGTTTATCAAATGGTGAAAGAATAAGCCACAAGGCGAGAGGTGTAATCTAGTGTGGAAACACATTACATGGGTTCATAGATAGACAAACACTTAGTTCCAATAAGTCACATATCTGATTATATTTTTAAGGATGCTGTCCCAATCAAGAGCTATATACTTGCACAACATTTCACTATCACTTGATCAATTTGCCTTGTTTTCCCCGCCATAAAATTCCATTCACATTAATAAGGCGAGAAAGAAAGGATCCTTAATCTTTATTCTTGTTTTCTAGTTTATGATCTTTAATTGGTTATATTTATTTTTTTATTTCTATATTATTTCTGCTTTCTCAGGGTACAACTACGTTATATATGTAAAACACAATTAATAGGCGAGAGGATTGGTAGGAGGGAAAAGGAAAGAGGAGAAACGGAATGAAGGGGTCTTCCTTTGTTTGTTCAGTTTGAGAATGGTTATTGAATTTGTTTCGGTCTTCCCGTGGCCACATCTCGTCTCCTGCTTCTTTCAACTTCATCCATAGTTGTTGAATTTGTTTCGGATCATATTTTCAATTTCAAGAAATCAGATTCGTTATGTGATATTTGATTGTCACCTTGATAATCATCACCATAAAATCCCAATTTTCTACTGTGACAATTATTTGGAGATCAAGTCTTCGACACGGTTGTTACTTTATACATATTTTTACAACTGTTTATACAGACTTTATAACTTATTTTTTTACACACGTTCATCAGGATATAATATTTTTATCACGTAATTTTAAATTTCGGATAAAATAAATGTAATTGAAAAAAAATTAATTTATGAAAACAAAGATTTATCCAAAATTTTTTTAAAAAAAACTTTTAATTTTTAAAATAAAATAAATTTAATCTCAGATAAAAAATATATTAATTACGAAAAAAAAAATTTATTAATTTTGAAAAATAATATTTAATAATGTTAACCAATCATTTTTAAAATTTTTTTTTTTTTTATTTTTTATCAAAATTTTTTTTAATTTCGAAAAAAAAATTTTTTATTCTTGTAAAAACAAAATAAAAAATTTTAATTTCTAAAAAAATTTTAATTTTGAAAAAAATTTTAAAAAAATTTTAACCAAATTTTTTTTGTTTTTAAAATTTTTAATTTTAAAAAAAAATTAATTTCGAAAAAAAATTTAATTTTGAAAAAAATTCTAAATTTTTTTTAACCAAAAATTTTAATTTTGAAAAAAATAATAAATCTCAAAGTATTAAACATTTTTATAGAAAAAAAGTTCACGTACTAAAAACGGAAACATTTGAAAAAGTTTCAAAGTACCAAAAACGGAACATTCGAAAAAATGTTCACGTTGCACTGTAGAAATTAGGCCGGTAATCAATCTTTTTTATCCGGTTGCCTCTCCAAGTTGGTGCAAGTAATCACAAAACATGAAAGTTCGTATACATTGAGTGGAACAAAAAAGGTCACGTACCAAGATGGAACAAAATGGAAAGTACGTTGCTATGTACGGTCTTAATCCCTATATCTTTAATCATGGTTATATTATTTTTTCCCTCTGTTACTCAGGGTTGATTTGAATAACCTTTAGACTAAGGAGCAATTTAAATAATGTGAGGCATAAAAGATAAAGGCCATGTGCATGGCACAAGGTACCAATATTTAACAAAAATATCTAAACCCGTAGCCACATCTCGACTCCTGCTTCTTTCATCTTCATCCATAGTTGTTGAATTTGTTTAGGATCATATTTTCAATTTCAAGAAATCAGATTCGTTATCTGATATTTGATTGTCACCATGATAATCATCACCATAAAATCCCAATTTTCTACTGTGACAATTATTTGGAGATCAAGTCTTCGATCTATTGCCTAGTGGATATACAGCCCGGGTTAGAAGTTGGAACCAAATCCAGTTATTTAAAACGTCTATCATTCAATCTCAAATCACTTTCAAGATTCATGATATATTACCCGCGCATAGCGGCGGTAATAGAAAATTTACTAACTCAACTCTTTACGCAATTTCCTACCCGCTTAGTAATTTCATTTCACAACACTTTGAATGTATCTAGTTAAGCAACAGTGTGACGTTTTCCAAACCTAAGCCAAATTGTAGTGTTCAAACTTAAGACCTCTTCTTACCACATCAAACGTCTTGCCCGCAATTAGTTATTTCTATTATTTTTAAATAATACTAACTCTCTGTAACAATGAGAAAAGTTAAAAATATAACACAAATTTTTTTAAAGATTCACAAAACAGATTCTAACCATTCATGTTTTTATCAAACTCAAAAAACTAACTTTTATCTTTTTTTTTAAATTAAATATCTCACAAACCGTTAATTGTTACGCGAAACGAATAATACCATCACAACGAAAATTAAATTATTTTTTATAGAAGAACACTTCTATATATTTTCGGCGATTTAATTTTTTGAGTTTTATTGCGAGTTTTGAAATTTACGCCTGAAAAAATCACATGTGATTTATATAATCAGAGTTGATTTGTTATATCAAAAATCACATGTGATTTGCGAAGCGAAACTACACGTGATTTTTACAAGTACAATCAGACGTGATTTTTAAAAGCACAAACCACATGTGATTTTTTCAGTCGCAAATTTCAACACTAAAAATATTTCGAAAAAAAGTTCATCGAAAGTATATCGAAGTGCCTGTCTACTGAAAGATAAAAAAAATCTCTTCGCGATGGTGTATCTTTTGTCGCTCAACGATTTACCATTTGCAAAGTTTTTTCTTAAAAGGTGGAAGATGAGTTTTTTGTTTGTATGAAAAAAATGAATGACTATGATATGTTTATTAATCTTTAAACAATTTGTGATCTACTAGCCGGGTACTCGCGCAATGCGGCGATGGGTACCCGGTAACTAAATAAACGTTCTTTATTTAAATATTTTTTCAAACAATAACTATACGAAATAATGGCAAATTTTAATTAAAATAACTATAAACCATACCGATGCAACTATTTCACATCCAAATAACATAAGGTTCAAACTTGAGCGATCTTATTAAAAGGTAGTAATATCTTTTTTGATAGGATAGTTTAGTTACTCGCTAGTAATTACAACGACACTAACGAAGTAAAGATCAATGTCCTACATGATGTCTTCATCTTGAAGTTGAACATCTTTTGGATCATTTTTGTCAACGCTATCCGGGTTCATCTAAAGAACAAAGTGAAAAAGATAACTCATTAACAATATAATAATCGAATAAAATAATCAAGAACCTAATTGTTTATAAAAAATATATTTTTACCTTAATGATTGATGAAGATTTGACTTGTCGAATGATGTAAGCCATTTGAGTTATAAATTTTTAGAATAAAAATTTGAAGATGGATTATCAATGTCAATCATGTATATATAAAATTCACAAATCAACTTTTTTTATATAAAGTAGTAGATATACATACTATTAAATGAGCGGTTTCAACATTGAATATTTGTAACCACCTTGACATATTAAATGGTGGTTTCAAAATTAACTTAATGACCATGATCATGGTCATGTAACCACTATGCATTTATGGAGGAAGTTATGAGATTAGTTGAATGATTAATGCTCAGAACTCCTTTTAATCAGGAGTTACAAACTCTTTTCAATGAGCTATTATTAACACATGCTAGCAGGGTACCCGCGCAATGTGGCGGCGGGTACCCGATGACTAATTTTGTGACGAACAAATGTTTTTCATATATATGTTTTTTCTAACAGTAACTTTATGAATGAATGTTTAATTAAAATAACTATAAGCAATAGTAAGGTCTTTCGGAAGGATTGCTTTTGTAGTAGGGAAAGAAAAATGTTCAACGGAGGTTATTAACTAGAAATTAGCTTGTTTTCGTGCTTATGCATATAGTAACATTATAAAAAGCTTATACATATTCATTTTATTCACTTATGGTTTTACTAATTAGACATTTTTTTGTTATAAAAGGTAAAAAAAATCTGTTAAAGTTATGAACATCAAAATTAAGTTTTAATTGACTTCAAAATTTAAGTGTTTATTTCCCGATTTATAGCAATATGATTTTCCTTTAATATTGAATTGATGGTTACATTTTCATTAAATGTTATAAGTGGTACCATTGATTTTCTGGATGGCTGTTACCACTTTCAAGTGTTTAGTGGTTGTTACAACTTACCAGTTTAATGAATTTGTAGATGGCTATTACATGTTTACTGGTTGTTACAAAGTTCATTGAATTTTTGTATGTGATCCACCACAATTACATTCGGTTTGAGGAATTAAATATATATAAGTAATAAGTTGAGTAATATAAATCTGTTTACATCATAGGTGTTCGAAAATAATAAAGGAAAATATACAAAACCAGTTGACAAATACTTGTAGATAATGAAAAATATCATAATAAATTCATCTCTTAATAGCTTGCAATGAATAAACACTTAAACTTATAGCGATATTCTACTAGCTAAAATATGCTAGATAAATTGGATACATTGAAATAAGTTATACAAATCATACCAAAGAAAGAATAATGCAATAATAATAAGATTTTTCTATGGTGTTCTATGCTACAAACGACTACACAATACTTTCACGTATCATCTTCTCATTACCAAGATTATTCGATCTGTCTGGAATCCACTTCGAGTCCGACTCATTAAACCAAGAAAAAAATATCTGACCAAATTGGTACGATTTCCACCCTCACCATCAACATCTTGATATACCCCGTAAGCATCACTAACCATTTATCAATACATGCACTAATTACTTATTGATACCTGCAAGAATAACATTAATAATCCAGTGAACAACCCAAAACTTTAAAATATGTTAGCAAGATCTAACACCTCGTTTCCTTCTCAGGCAACAACAAATCCATTTGTATGCCGTTGTCCATAAATGTCATCACGTGAAATATTAGTTAAAGAAAATTGAAAACTTAAAGGAAGAAGAAGAAACTAACCGTAGTGGGGAACAATCCTGAATGTAGAGACTTTTTCATAGAAAATATAGTGGGGTGTGTTATTTTTTGTGAGTTTATATATGTTTTACCAAATGGGCAGTTACAAAGTTGTATTGACCTTTTAAATGGGTTGATTATTATGAAAAAAACATATACATTTAAGATCATTTAAGGTTAAGTTATGTATTGGCTTGTAAAAATGTATGCATTTAAGGTGAGGTTGAGTAATGGCTTGTATTAGATTTCCCAAAGAAGAAATGTTTTTTACTTAAAATTTTAAGACTTTTAAAATTAGAATGGTCTAAATGCTTTATAAAGTAGTAGAGATAGTGGAATTGGATTTCATATTTCAAAGTTAATTCTCTTTCCCTACCTTTCCATTCTAGGCTACAATTCCATTCTTTGTAATTCTATCATACCAAACGTCCCCTCATAGGGAGAAAAGACTAGGTCACACATATTTTGTGAACACAGTGAGTCACCGGCTCACCGTAGTAGTACAAAAAAAAGTTGACAAAAGAAACTAGGCTCCACTGGTATCCAATGGTACTCTGGTAGTGTGTTAGACCAAACTATATTATATGGGCCAGTCCAATTGTATAGATGGACCGTACCCGTTAGGTTGCTTGGTCTCCAAGCCATAGTATTAGTATATATACATATACAATCTAATGAACAAAACACAATTATAATTACAATAATAATATACCTTTGAGGTCTTTTATGGTATCCGGGCCAAAACACTGAACAACCTTTTTTGGTCACAATTCCGATGCAATTTTCAGCCGCCACAGTAGTTCACCAGAATTTACAAAATCCAGCCACGCTTTTGCCTTTTCCGGCCAAACGACATTATTTATAATAAACCAAACACACCACTATGATCCTTATATAATTTTGAACAACCCCCCCCCCCCAAATCAATTTTGGTTATTCGACAACCTCATTGTCGCCGACGCCGTCTGTCAAACCCTAAAAAAACAAGGAGGGATATCAATATGGCTATGATTTCAGCTTTTACCACAATCAATAAAACGGCTCACAACTCTCGTAATTTTGCTTTTACCCTTTCACCTACAAATTATGGTTACTAGAAAGCTATGATTGAACCATTCTTCATCACAAACAATTTGATGGGTTATGTGGATGGGTCAATATCATGTCCATAAAAAATCTTAGCCATTACTGAAGGCATCACTGTTATAAAAGAAAACCTAAATTATCTAATTTGGGTCTCTAACGATGCTCATTTCCGTATGCTAATTATCTCTACCATCTCAGAAGCTTCTTTTCACTATGTTCAAGGTACAACTTCTCAAGATATTTGGTTGTCCCTTGAAAAGGCGTATGCACCTCATTCCACATCTAGATAATACACTCTAAAGACACAACTTCTTAGAATAAAGATGCATGATGATGAAACTCCTGATGCTTATCTAAATCATGCTCAAGAATATGTTGATGCACTCGTCGCCATCGGTGAATCTGTAAAGGATAAAGATCTCATTATGCTTGCTGTCTCACATTTCTATGAAGAATATAAAAGCCTTATAACCAAGATCACTTCCTGTCAAAGTCCAACTGCATTTAACAAGCTTCATGCACTCCACGTATAAATCTAGATAACACTCTACGTACCAACATTGCCTCATATTTACTCCTACTATAAAGCTTAGAATTAGGCTCTATAAATTTCTTAATTAATTTGGAGATTATATATGTATGTTTCTTAAAGTGAGCAAGTATGCTCAATTATCATCTTGTCGTACACCACCCCATACCATGATCAAGCTTGGTGAAGATGGTATTATGGTATAGCCTTGCGTGTGTGGTATATTATCTTTCATTCACGAACCCCCATTTGTCTTGTGCGGTTGAACAAATATGTTTGTTTATACATGATCATAAGGAGCCTTATATTGCGACCCTCAAGTAGATTTTGCGGTATGTGCGGCCACAATTGATTATTGGATTTGGTTGTATTCATCATCGACACTCTCCCTCGATGCTTATTCAGATGCAGATTGGTGGCTAGTTGTCTTACTACTCATCACTCCATGTCTGCGTATTTTATGTTTCTTGGCAACAACTTACTTTCTTAGTATTCTTAGTGAAAGGTTACTCTCTCTCTCTCTCTCTGGTGCGGAGGCTGAGGAGTATCATGGTGTCGCTACTTTTTTACAAGCTTCACTCTCCTTTCGATGACTACTTTCGTAGTTTATTATGATAATGTCACTCAAGTGTATCTCTCTTCTAATCACGTGCATCATCAGTGCGCCAAGGATATTGAGATTGACATACATTTTATTTGGCATCTGATGAAGGTTGATAATGTTCACATTTTACATTTACCTCTACGTTATTAGTTGCATAAATTTTCACCAAAGGTGTACCATATATGCCTTGTTTGATGATTTCCGTGTCAGCCTCCTGATGAGGTGTCATTTTATACACTTTTTCGAGGTCGTTTAACCCCTTAAATCGTGCATTTATGCCTAAAATAGGTACTTAATCATTCCTTTTCATGTATTTAGCATTTGGAAGGCATTTGGAGGAAATACACGTGACTTGGGCTCATTTAGAGAAGAAACTGATAAGACTACAGACCTACACCTACATATTCAAGAATTTCTACTTCAGAAGCTAGAGACGGCTGTCACGTTATTACATGTGACGCCGTCACATCCCATCCTTATAGACGGCGTCAAATAAAGATCTCAAGACGGCGGCAGAATGTACGACCCAGCCCATTATCTAAGAATATTCTCTTCATGCGCGTCACAATTAAATCCGCGACGGCCGTCACAATGATTTTAATATATAGCAAATCCGTTTTTGGTTTTAAGTGTGTAACATTAGAGTAAAAGAAAGGGGCTGAAAACCCTAGTTCTTTAGCAGCCTATTAGGGGATGATTTTAGGCTTCCAAAACCCAATTGAACCACTACTTTCTTTCAATTCATGTTTTAATCAAGTAAGATTATCTTAATCATTCAATATGTCTATGTGTTGTTTGATTCATTATTGTTCTTTCTTTATCTATAACATGCTTGGCTAAACCTTCTATTGTGTTTATTATGATTGTATAAAACCTAGGATGTAGATCTTAGTAGTGTTGCTTCTTGTGATGAATATGCATGTTAGGTCTTAGAAAACCAGCTTTTGTCTGCATCTCTGTTGATATGTCTAGGAAAACATGATTATGTAGAAAGGATACCATCGGGTAACAGTCTTCATACTACATTGCCCCTTATATGGTTGATTGGTATGTGTTTAATTACACATACCTTTTACCCTATAAAACGAGCTTAAATGACCAAAAACGAACATTAAATGTCAAATATACGTTTGTTTTGCTTTGTATACTGTGCAGGTATCGGATATTCACTAAAGGACAAAAACGGAGTCAAAACGGACAAAACCAAGCACGGATTTGGAAAGAGCGTGAAAAAACCAAAGCCGAAGGTGTATTTATATTTTTCGGGCCAACCCGTACCCGTTTAATGGGCCGGGTCAGCCCGTTAAGCATTTATACTACACAAAATTAATTACAAAAGTCCAAGTCCATCCAAACCACAACCGGCCCAATCCATTAGCCCAACATACCCATAACCAACCCAACCTTAATCCCGTTAAACCTTTTGCACCGTTAGTCCTTAGGGACTAACAGTGTTAGTCTTTGCCATTTGCACCGTTAGTCCCTAACACTAACGGTCGTTACCCTGTGTAATAAAATCAAACCACTATGCTGTGTTTACCCCTTTTCCTGCTTTTTTACTATTCACCCCCTCCTCCTTTTTACCCTGCAACATCCAAGGTTAAATCCCACCTACCCACTAGCAATCTACTAAATTCCCACTTTAATTATACCTAACTTATACCACTTTGGGGAATTCACGATCATGAATAGTGGAGATAAATCAAGGGCTCATGGTAATTGGAGATGAATCAAGGGTCTAAGATTGAAGGCTTAATGTCAACTGATATCATTGAAGAAGCTATTGCTCAGCTATAAAAACATGGGGAAATCACACGAAGAAGTAATCTAGAGTAATTTAGGAGTTTTTATGTATTAAGCTTATATAACTTAATTTTCAGCTTATTGTCATTTTCTTTAATGTAACTTCGTTTTAAAAAAAGCTTGTAATCCACTTAAATTTTAATTAAAGTTCAGTTCCAGTTTAAAGCATTTTAAATTCTGTGTTTACGTTTATGCAATTATGGATTGAATATGTTATGCATTCACTTAAATAAGCTCCAAATAAGCTCATTACTATACAAGTTATCACTTATTAAGTTAAGCTTATTTTAAGCTTAACTAAATAAGCTGTTTACTCTCAATTTAACTCAAAAGGTCATTATAAGCTTTTGGAAGATAAGCCGGAATTGGATGGGCTTATAGGGTTATTTCTTAGCTTATTTCATAAGCATCTTGTAGATAAGCTCTAAGATGCACTTATCTGTCCTTGTTTGGGTACAGGATCAAGGTACTTTTACTTTTATCTCTCAAAATGCTTAAGTTACTATTTCATTGATTAATCAGCTTAGCACTGCTTATGTGTGCTTATTTTCTATTCATAATTGCTTAATAAGTCTTACTATAGCTTATCTTGTTTAAATTTGTACCCTTGGTCACCTTGCTTTAAGTTTTCATAAAAATCTGTCCCTAGATTAGTCCTTATAGCATTTTAATTTAGCTTATTGCTCAGTGCTTATTTGTCCTTTGTTTTGCTTATTAGCCCTTAAATATGTTAATACTTAATCTGTTTTAGCAAAATAGAGCTTGATTAGGACTGATTTAGCTTTTAAATATGATTTCAGACTTTAAAGGGGTGTTTGGGTTAAGACCCAAAATGGGTCAAAAAGAGTTGTAAAACTCTTTGGGGTCACTTAGTCAACTTAAACACTCTGTATTAAGTCATTATAGTTAGTTTTTAAAAGTTTTCAAAGTGTAAAAATCAAAGTTAAGGTTAGTTGTAACCATGTTTTAAACCTGTGGTCTTAAGGTATTAATTCTCAGCACATTTGCTTATTGTCTTGTTGGTATTGTTTTCATGCTTGTTTAAAGTCTTAAATGCAGTAGAAATAAACTAGGTTAAGTTTACTTATGTCATTTAAAAGTTTAAGTCAAATATGTCAATTGCATATTCAGTTGTAAAGTTTTTAATAAAGCCACTTTTTAAGCTAAAATTTAGATAAGCTAAAGTTAGTTTTAGGTTCTGAAAATTCAAGCACTGGCTTATTAGGTTCCTAGCTCAATCTGTTTGAGCTTAATTTGTTTTTAAAAAGTCTTTTTCTAGATCTAGGGCTGCAAATAGCATTTAGTCTTTAATAAAAACTAAAAAAGGAACCATTGAGTCTGAACTAACCTTTTCATTTGGCTTTTTCATAGTTAATTTGAGTTTCAAAATGTTTTTTTATTGTTGATTTAGATAGTTTTAAGTATAGGCTTTAAGATTTTACAAGTCATGTTGCCATAAGGTTCTGTTTAGTTGCTTAAAATTAAGCCTAAAAGTGCCTCATTGGTCTGTGGTCAGTGTTGATTGGTCAAAGTGCTTATTTGCTTTTCATTAGCTAATGGCTTATTAGTTGTGCTTAAATCTTGTTCAGTCTTACTTATTAGGTTTAGATTTAAGTCTGCTTTGCTTATTTGCTTTTCTCTTAGCTTATTGAGTCCTAAAAGCTATAACAGTTTTAGCTTAAAGTCCAACATTTAAAATCTAAATAATTATGTCATCTTAAGTTAGCTTATTTCTAGCTTATTTGTTTGTTTTCAGTCTTAGGTGCTTATTAGGTTTAGTTTTGAGCTTCTGGCTAGCTTATTGAGCTTGTAGCTTAACTTGGTTTTAGCTCTAAAAGCCACTTAGACTTATTTTAGCTAAACTGTGTTTGTTTTAGCTTATTTCGGTGTTTATTTATGATTTCTAAAAAGGTGTTTTCACAAAAGTTGCTTATTTTTGTCTTATAAAGCTTTTCTAAAAAGAAAAATTCAAAAAAAATGGGGAAGGTGGAAGTCCAAGGTGAGCCGAGGCTCGAACCCTGGACCTCAACACCCTCAACCCTCTTAACACACACACTCCCAACCATCTGCGCCCTTGGGTCTTTTCCGTTAGACCCTTGGGGCATTTGGTTTATAAGGGTGTTTTACCCAATAAGCTATCAGCCCTTTTGGGCTTATTTCCAGCTTATTAAGATAAGCTGGTTGGTCCTTTTTATTTTTCTTAGATTATAAATAGTTCAAAGTAATTTCTCTGAATTTTTCAGTTTTTTTCAATTTAGTTTAATATTTTTAATAATTAATTTAGATTAAAACAATATTTAATTCATAATAAATAAATAAAAAATAAAAAATATAATTCTTTTTTTTTAAATTTTCTTTTATCATTTAGGTTTGTTAAAAAATAAATTTGCATTCCTAGGGTTAAAATTTGATGTTTTAGGTTTTTAAAGCACGGGTTTAAATCCCGTTACCGTTTTCGTGTTTAATCCTTAATTGCTTTCGTTTCTAGCTTTCTTTTACATTATTTGTGCATTTCAATTGTAGAAATTAAATCCAAAACCAAAATCTATTGAAACCATTCAAACACGCGATCACGAACTTTGCCGATTTTCTATTTACGCTTCGTTGGGAAACGACCCGGGAGGTTTTTGGATTTTACTTTGGTCAAGAGTAATCTTCTAAGAACCGTCTTGGAATACTCATTACGATACTATAACTGGTCTCGTCCTTATACATATTCACGTGTGTGTCGGGAGGCATCAGTTTTTGGCGCCGCTATCGGGGAGGTGTGTACGTTTATCGTGTTTCGTTTGAAGATTTGTGTTTGAAGACCCTTCCTCGTGAAGTCATCATTTCCCATTTGTTAATATTTTCTTCTATTATATATATAAAAAAATACAAAAATAATTTTCATTTTCTTTTATTAGTATATTTATAAGATGTTAGGAATAAATCTTCTTTGTACTTAATACAAGGATAAAACAAGATTTAATAAACACAATCTTTTATTAAAAGTTATACACCAGTACGTGTTTTATATTTATTTTAATAGCATAAAACCAACCAAAACTCTCCGAAATATGAATTACATGTTATCATAAAACATAAAAACACAAAAAGAATATTCTCCAACCATTTAGAATAATGGTTGACCGTGTATCAAGCCTTCCCACCTATACTCCTATAGATCGATAACAAAACCCTTAGTCTGTGCCTATACTACACTACAACGGTTAGGTACACTGCCAAGGAGTTGTAAAACTTATGTAAAGTCCCTTATTACAACCGCAACAAGTTTTTGGCGTTGCTGCATTGGGGAATATTATTTATGATCATAGTCTTAGCTTAGTTTCTACAGTTCTACTTGAAATCCTTTCAAGTAAGATTTAATATCCGCATATTAGCTTTCTCATAGTCTATATGTTCTTTGTGTTATCTGTTTCGTAACTCCTTCTCGTCAACCACAATGGGAGACGAGAATCCTATCCGCACTCTAGGAGACTACACCAAACCTAGCCACGAGGGCTATAAAGAATAACCATCAGAACGTCCCCTAAGGAGGGAACAACGTGGTACCTCTTCGATCCGACACCATCCGGTTGGTACAAAACGGATGCTCATTCCACGGACTTCGGTCCGAGGATCCAAATCAACATCTCAAGGACTTTCTTAAACTTGTGGACTCACTTAACCTTGACGGTGAAAATAGAGAAAGAACGCGCCTGCGTCTATTTCAATTTTCCCTATGCGATCAAGCTAGAAACTGGCTTGAACGCCTTCTAGCAGGATCCATCTCCACATGGGAGGATCTTACTACCCGATTCCTTGCTCAATTCTTTCCACCGTGAAGGACTGCAAAACTTCGCAATGATATCTTGATGTTCCAACAAAATCATGGAGAATCTCTATCCGAAGCATGGACTCATTTCAAGGACTTACTCCAAATAGTCCCTCATCATGGCATCGACCTTTGGCTCCAAGTCTAAATTTTTTATGACCATGTCAATCCTGTCACAAGATGAACCATTGACCAATCGACCGGTGGCAAGCTTCATGACCTAAACGCCAAAGAATCCTGGGTATTATTAGAGGACCTCGGCCTCTATGACAACGAAAGTTAAAATGACCCAAGGGATTTCGTTAAGCCAGACAAGGCAATCACTTTGCCTCAAGATATCCCGAGTACATCCGACCGCCGCCTAATCGAGCTCGAAAATTAAGTCTAACGCTTGATGGAAGATCATCTTGCTCCGACATAACCAACGCAAGTGAACAAAATCATTACATCATGTAAGATCTGCAGTGGTCCCCACGACACTCAGTATTGCATGGAAGATCCTGAACAAGCCTTTCTTGAATACGCATCCTCGCGTACCGATGAAGCGGGAGGTAAGTGGTACACGTTCAAGCCTGAGCAAAACAATCTTTGTGACACCTACAATCTGTCATGGAGAAGTCACCCAAACCTTAGGTGGAGACAACCTTAAAATTCCTAAAATAATTTTTTAAACCCACCTAACCGATTCCAACCCAACGGTTCAATCCCAAACCGTTCCTTCAACAATCATCCTCAAAGTTTTAACAATCAATCAAGTCTGGAATGATTGGTATCTAACTTCATGGCATCTCAAGACCAGGTTGTCTAAGTTTGAAGCCGATTTTAAATGACAACAAGGTGAGATGACCAACAAAATTGACACTGTGTTGAAGGCCATCACCGATCAAATAACGACTACCTAGCGATACAGTTAAGAACCCGAAACTGAGCACTTCCATAGTTTTGTCTGTTCGTTCTTACCCAATAATCGATCCCTAATGCTCATCCCACCCTTCCAACTCAACCAATGCTATCAAGGCACATTTTAAGGAGGCAACCATCTCCCAAACAAGCCTGCGGCAACCTAAGATTGAAACCGAACCACAACAACCAGAAGAGCCCGAACCAACTCTTGAAGATGAATTCCAGGATTTGCATCTTAACCTATCGGTTCTTAAAGTCCTAGCTCACGCTCCAATCTATAACTCCATATTAGATAAATACATAGAAAGCTTAGAACTAGGCAAGAACGGATCAGCATTTGTCCAAGGAGAAATACCTGCGAAAATGAAAGACCTCGGACTATTCACTCTACCTTGTAGATTAGGGGACTCAAAACCTTTCGGCACCTTGGATGATCTAGGATCATGTGTGAACTAATCCCAACTCTAACCTCTTCAAAAAAACTTACATCGATTATTAGAAGTACAGACCATATCTTTGGGTTACTGACAAACCAAATCGACCACCGTTGGGATTGTTTAAAAGACGTAGAAGTCCACGTAGGGAAACTAAAACTATTAAATGATTTCTACGTGATCAATATAAAGAAGGACCCCGAGACCCCTTTGCTAGTAAGGAGAGGATTCCTAGTTATCGCCAACACAGTTATAGATTGTAGGATGGCCAAAATAGCGGTGGGGAGAGGAATCACTAGGTTGGTATTCGGAGTAAAAGGGGTAGACTTAGGTGAGGAGGAAGCACCTTATTAGACCACACTTAGAAAAACAGAGTCATACAAACCGCGACCTCTCTCGGATGGAATAGGCGCACGAACCCCTTATTATGCTAGGAAGGACTTCTTAGACTGCTATTTACCCGGAGAATGGGAAATTGCTAGAGATGCCGAGCTCAATCCTTTTAAGGATACCTTAGTGTTTAGGAGGATGGTAGAATTATAGGACCAACCCCATAACCTAAAAAGTAAAAATGTGGGAATCAGAGGACCTAATTAAAAAACAGAATTAACTGTATACAAACCACAACAAAAATTGGTGATGGAGCATGGCAACTCCAAGATTTAGACTAATCGACCGCAGAAACGAAGAGGAGTTTACCAAAATCCTACAGTCAATCCCCACCACTAGGAAACTCTCCGAAAGAGAAAGTCCAAGGGAAATCATCGACTTGGGCCACTTCTATGACACGTAAGGACGTGTGACTTCGAGTCTAGATACAAGACTCGTATAATAAAGAAAAGCGCTTCTTAGGAGGCAATCCAATATTTACTTTTCTGCACTTAGGGAGTGTCCCATTGTGTTTTCAACTCTTTTCATTTATTCTATCAAGTTCGAAACTTTATCTTGTAAATCATGGTTTGTATTTTTTTAACCTCGTCTTAATTTCATTCAAAGGTATTTTTGCAAATAATAAGTGTAGGGAAATCAATCCGTTTTTGAACCTAGTTCAAGCATGTTAAATTAATTTGTTTAGATTAATTTGCGTTAGTTTCGAGTCATATGAGTAAATTGTCAAATCTCAGGTTTTATGCAGCTATTTGTACATGAATTAACTTATGGAGTCAAGTGCAGGAAATTTTTTATCAAAAACAAAAAAATCATTTTCACAGAACGTAGAGACGGCGTCACGATTTAGAAGCGACGCCGTCACCACGACACCTGTGACGGGGTCAGGATTTTCCTGACGCGTCAAACGCCCATGACCCAGAAAACTTATAGTTTATTTAATAATTCTTAAAAATTAAACTTGCAGAACATTTTAACATATTAATATTCTATAAAAACTGCAAAAAACCAATGAATTTGACATTCTCTCATCTATCTTTACTTGCTTTAATATCAGTCAACCCTAAAACATATTGTATATATTTGAAATCGTAATAACATTTAAGCATGGTGATAGTTTTGTCTTGTCTTTGATTCTAGGTTATATATTTGTGAGAAAAGCTTTGGAAATTCTTAGGAAGTGTTTCATTGGGAATGATTCTTGGATATGATTTAACGCAGTTACGCATGTGTCTTCTCCATTATTAACAAACTAGGGGAGAACCAGTTTCTTTTCCTTTTTTCTTTTACCTTTATTCCACATTTACTCATACTTTTATAGAACATTAGGACAAAGTTCCAACTTAAGGGTGTGTGTGTGTGGGGGGGGGGGAATAAGGCCTTAGAAACTATACTTTCAAATTTCCCATTTGCTTTGTGCATAAAATAACGGGTAAAAATCGAAACATAGCATAAGATTGAATTTATTGACGCCAAATTAAATTTTTTTTATGACATATACTGACGAAAACCAAGTATTAAGAAGCAGTCTCATGATAGGAATTTATATTACAACTTATGCACAAAAACCCTCAAATTCCCACCCCCAAAAATGGAGGTACACCCTAAGGGAATGTCTAACCTTTAGCTTGTTCTAGTTAAGGAGTGAGCAACATTTGTGTCTATTTCGTCGTAACGGATGATGTATGCGGGTTTTGTACCCGATTCTGGAACATTGGTATTGTTAATTTAGGATTATAGAGTGTAACCACCCGGTAGTATAATTAAATGCTAGAACTTGTTTTTTTGGATGCATTCGGAGACCGCATATAAGCATTGAATTTGCTTGATAAGAGGCATTAATGATTAACACCATGTTTTAAACCTTAATTGTTGATGATGGTCCCACATACCGATCCTAATAACTAATCCCCACAGCCCTTACCATGCAACAGCTCTACCTTTAGTGCAGGATTACCCCTATTCCAACCTCCAAGCCTATCCTGTTTTTACGGTGTCTGATAATTTACTGGTTAATTCGGACATTTAATGAAGACATTGTCACCCGGTTAAACCAATCGTTACAGAACCCAAATAGCACATATAGCCCAACTTGTATGTACTTACTTTTAGTACATTATTGTTTTAAAAAACGCCAATTAATTGATTTGAGTTACATGGTTTGCTAATTATCCATATCCCTGGTAAATACTATTAGGGACGATTGAGGATTCATGTAGTATTTATTTTGCGGAAGAAAAGGGAAGAAAATGTAATCAATACCCCCTACGTTTGTTAATGATCTCTAAGTTATTTTGATCCACCTGAAACGGGTCAATTAGTTAGAATTGAAAATATCGAGCATGAAAAAGCACAAGTGAATGGGTACGTTTTATAAACCAACCCAAGTATGAGTATTATGGTATTCAAAAAAAAAGAAAAAAAGAAAAAAAGGAAGAGATTTGACGTAGAGATAATGAAGTTTTGTATATCTTCATCATCCGAGTCTTGGCTTAGCAACCATTACATGGGTTATTTCCGTTGTAAAAAAATTAGCTAACCCATCCCCCCCCCCCCACTCCAAATTCACCCAAATCCAACCCAAATGTATCCCATCTATATCCGTTTTCATTATATGTTATCTACAACCTACACCCCACAACCCTTTAGAAAACCTCTTAAATAGTAATGAATAATGCTTTTTGCGCCTAGAGCGGTGGAGTTTGATCCTTTACCATAGCATATTGTAACTAATATAGCTAAGAACAGGATAATGAGTGTTGATTTTCTATTTCCCCCTTATGGTTATAATTTAAATATATACCCAAGTGAAAGAGAGAATCCCAAACACTTATGTGAGGTGCTAGTATTTACTTTCCGTGCTTTTAATTACGAGGTCTAAAAGGTTGTGTTGTAAAATACTTTTAAAGAGTAGGTAAAATGACCATCATATTGCTATTGTCTAGGTATAAAAACCTATTTGTTTGAGGACAAGCAAATCCCAAGTGTAGGGGTATTTGATGAGGTGTTATTTTATACACTTTTTCGGGGTCGTTTAACCCCCTAAATCGTGCATTTATGCCCAAAAAGTACTTATCGTTCCTTTCAGGTATTTAGCATTTGAAAAGCATTTGGAGGAAATACACGTGACTTGGGCTCATTTGGAGAAGAAACAGACAAGACTACAAACCTACACCAACAACTCTCAAGAATTTCTACTTAGAAGCTGGAGACGGCGTCACAGATTACATGTGACGCCGTCATAACCCATCTCTATAGACGACGTCACAAGATCTCAAGACGGCGTCAGAATGTACGACCCGACCCATTATCTAGAATATTCTTTCATGTACGTCATCACGATTACACGGACAGCCGTCCACATAAAACGAATTTCCTATAAATACAAATCCGTTTTTAGGGTTTTAAGTGTGTAACTTTAGAGTAAAAGAAAGGGGTGAACCCTAGTTCATGTAGCAGCTGTTAGGGACGATTTTAGGTCCTCAAAACCCTATTGTACTTCCTTCAATTAATGTTTTAATCAAGTAAGATTATCTTAATCATTCAATATGTCTATGTGTTTTTTGGGATTCATTATTGTTTCTTACTTTTATCTATAACATCTTGGCTAAACCTTATATTATGTTTATTTATGATTGTATGAAACCTAGTATGTAGATCTAGTGTGTTGCATCTTGTGATATATCATGTTAGGTATCTTAGAAAACCAGCTTTTGTTTGTATTCACTATTGACATATCTAGGAAAACATGATTGTGTAGAAAGGAACCATGCGGGTAACATCTTCATACTACTTGCCCCTTATATGGGTTGATCAACTCTTAATAAATTTCAATTGAATATAATATATTCTTAGGGGCCTTGTAATGTCTTCATACTACCTAACTTGTGGGTTGCTTAACAGAATAAATAAATAAGACGGCGGGTCGTTTAATTCGTTCATTGACCTAAGGAAATAATTACATAGATCATCACAAGTGGTGACAAAGATACAACACCAGAGAAGAACTAGGTAGTAATACCATGATTAAATAAACACAATCATATTATATATTGTTATCACCAGTAGCGTAGTTTATATTTAGTTTAATAGCTAAAACCAACCAAACCTCTCAAATATATGATTTACTGCTTTCATAAAACATAAAAACACAAAAAGAATCTTCTCTCAACCTTTATAATTCTGTTAGACTGTGATCAATCCTTCCTAACCTATTCCTCTAAAGAACGATAACAACCCCCAAGTCTTGCCTATACTACACAACAATGGTTAGGTACACTGCCTAAGGAGTTGTAAAACTTCTTCTAGAAGTCCCTTACGACAACCGCAACATCTCCATCCTACGCTCTCAGCGCGAGCAAATTTATCTCCTTTCATTAGTATCTATACTCGCATATTACTCATTTGTTATTTACAGGAATGATATAATTCTACGGCATCAACATTTTCTCTTCTGAATAATAAAGTTTGATGTTCAATCCTTGGTTAGTTAGTCTAACTGTTAAGAGAAATCATTAAATGGGTAAAAAAAGAAAACATATTTCTCTATAGCAATGAGAACCTTGGCTCTGATCATAATGGCATGCCTTTGCAAAAATTAGCTCATGAAGTAGCCCTTCATCACCATTTACTATATAAGACCTCAAAGGTATTGTATTATTATAATTGTAATTTTATTTTGTACATTAGATTGTATATGTATATATACTAATACCATGGCTTGAAGACCAAGAAACTAACATATAACCTAACAGGTATGGCCCATCTATACAACTGGACTGCCCCATCTAATTTAGTTTGGTCTAACATGCCCCTACAAACTAAGGACAGATAATAACTTGTAGTTAGTTCTTAGAAAAAGGAATTGAAGAGTTGGTAATGGATTCGTAAAGATATGTGCAATTTGATCATGTGTAGATATATGTTGAATTTGAAGATCTCCTTGAGCAACCTTTCC
>BQNB010087173.1:0-27988 GCA_026074375.1 Tanacetum coccineum
AGCGAACGCGTAAAACTCTAAAAATAAATAACGGAATTTATTAAAGTTGTAAATAACCTGAAAATGAGAAATGTTACAAAAGGAATTCTTCTTCAAGAGCCAAGTGAATCAATAAAAACAACAACAACAACAATTCCTTCAAAGGACAAGGGTAAAGGTATAATGGTTGAAGAACCTTTAAAGATGAAGAAGAAAGATCAAATCAACTTTGATGAACAAGAAGCTATAAGATTACAAGTTGAATTTGATGAGGAAGTGAGGCTTGCAAGAGAAAAATATGAAGCCAATGTAGCCTTGATTGAAGAATGGAATGATATTCAAGTAAAGATTAATGCTGATTATCAACTGGCTCAAAGACTGCAAGCTCAAGAGCAAGAAGAGTTGACCATTGAAAAAAGGGCTAAATTGTTTGTACAACTCTTAGAAGCAAGAAAGAAACACTTTGCTACAAAAAGAGTAGAAGAAAAGATGAACAGACTACCAACAAAAGCTCAACAAAGGAATATTATGTGTACTTAAATGAAGAATATGGCAGGATGGAAGCCCAAAGATTTAAAGAACAAGTCATTTGCCAATATTCAAGAATTATTTGACAAAGCTATAAAAAGGGTAAACACATTTGTAGACATGGATACATAATTGGTTAAAGGTAGTGAAGTAAGAGCATAAGGCAGTGAGACAAGAGAAGAAAGTAGTTCAAAGAGAGCAGGAGATGAGCTAGAACAAGAAAAGGCAAAGAAGCAAAAGGTGGATGAGGATAAAGAAATAGCTGAACTTCAAAGTCTGATGAAAGTCATTCCTGATGAAGAGGAAGTAGCAGTTGATGCTATTCCTTTGTCTACTAAGCCTCCAAGCATTGTTAACTTCAAGATTCTTAAAGAAGGAAAGATCAACTACTATCAAATTATAAGAGCTGATGGAAGATCAAAGAGGTACTCAGCCTTTATTCACATGCTTAGAAGCTTTGATAGGGAAGATTTGGAAACTCTGTGGAAATTGGTAAAAGCAAAGCATAGGTATACAAGGCCAGAAGAGGGCTATAGGAGAGTGTTATGGGGTGATCTAAAGACAATGTTTGAACATCATGTAGAAGATACAATATGGAGGAATTTACAAGGAAACAAAGTATTGGTTTGGAAGCTATTTCATTCTTGTGGAGTACACTTTGTGAGGTTTCAAAGTCTGCATGTCTTTATGTTGGTAGAAAAGAGATATCCTTTTACACCTGCTACAATCATAAAGATGCTGAATAAGAAGCTGCAAGCTGATCATTGGAATGAAATGAGTTATCAGCTTCCTAAGCTCATAAAACAACTCAAGAATCAATGAAGTGTTTGGAAGCATCCTCCTTATGATTAATAAAGCTTTTAATGAAGAAACTTGATGATTTTTGTTGATCCCAATAGAATAGATCTTGCTTAGCTTGTATAAGACTAAATTGTATTAAATAAATTCAAAACAATTATGATAGAAACTTTGATTGTGAATATCAAAGACTATGCAGAATCTAGTCAATGATACTAAGAAGAATTTCAATGAAACAATAATGAATAAGATCAATAACAAACAGTTTACCAAACTTTTAGCCACATCAAACATGATCTTCTAAACACCAAGGAGTCCTAATGGGATTACAATATTTTCCTAAGTTATCATGATCTTCTAAACAAATAACTTATATGTATCTTTAACAAAAATATCTCATACATATCCCACAAGCAATCTTTATCATTTATCTAAGCAGTCTTTATCCTTTCAGCAGTTCTAATCTTTCAGCACCAACAGTAGTAACTTTTATGCAAGCAGCACTAACTGTGTACAAGGAGCATTAACTACTTAGAAAGTTTTCTTTAATCTTCATCAGCAGTACTAAATTACAGTAGTAGTACTAACTTTACTTTAACAGTACTAACATTACTAGCAATAGTAATATACACTAGCAGTAGTATCTTACACTCGCAGTAGTAACTAGCAGTACTAACTACTTAACATATTTTTTATTAAGATTACTAACAGCACTAATTTATGCTTAGCATCAGTAACTAATACCTTAACAACAACAACTTCAAGAAGGCTTTTAATCCCAACAATCCTCCCTAAAACATGATATTTATCTTCAAAATCATCAATTTTATTCATTAAAAGCTTCATAATCACCAGGAGGATGCTTCTAAACACTTCATTGTTTTTTGAGCTAATTTGTCATAAGCTTAAGAAGCTAAGAACACATTTCATTGCAATGATCAGTTTGAAGCTTCCTATTCAGCATCTATGTAATTGTTGCTGGTGTTAGGGGATATCTCTTCTCAGCCAACATAAAGATATGCATGTCTTAAAACCTCACAAAGTGTACTCCACATGAATTAAATAATTTCCAAATCAACACTTTGTTCCTAAGTAGATTACTCCACACTATATATTCTATATTATGCTCAAACATGGTCTTTAGATCACCCCATAGTACTCTCTCATATCCCTCTTTTGGTCTTGTATTTCCATGCTTAGCTTTTACTAATTTCCATAGAGTTTCCAAATCTTCCCTGTTAAAACTCTTAAGCATCTGAATCATTGATGAGTACCTCTTTGAATTTCCATCAGCTCTTATGATTTGATAGTAGCCAGTCTTTCCTTCTTTAATGATCTTCCAATTAACAATGCCTGGAGGCTTAGTAGCTAAAGGTATAGCATCAAATGCTACTTCCTCTTCATCAGAAATGACTTCTATCATACTTTGAAGCTTAGTTGTTTCTTTATCATATTCCATCTTTTGTTTCTTTGAAGGCTAACTGCTTTCTTTTCTTGTCTCACTACCTTCTTCTCTTACTTTATAACAACCCAAGGAAAGAGAGAAAAAAAAAAAAAAAAAAAAAAAAAAAAAAAAAAAAAAAAAAAAAAAAAAAAAAATAAAAAAAAAAAAAGACTTTTCATCTATATGCGATAAAAATCTATTTTACTATGATCACAAATCTACAGGGAAATTTTTTGCTTTATTACATTACTTGCATTGTCAATATCTCAGTATGTCATGTAACTTACATAACTAAAGTAGACGAGCTCACGCAACCTATCTATGGCAATCCTGTCTTCATACATGTCAAGCAAACATCATAACATGTCAAGTCAATATCATCATATTCTTTTTACAAAGTACATTATTCCTATAATGTACCATTCGCAACGTTATATCAAAACGGGCTTTAAACCGTTATCGTATACCTCTAAACCCTAATTCCATGAAGATTTAATATCTAAAGTGAATGTACAAGCTACTAAAGCATATGTACAAGTAATATAACATTTCATTTGAAATATAAACTCCCTCCAAGTCAAGTACAAGTTTTCAAAGCACAATGTACAAGTCATTAAGCACGATATCCAAAATAGCCGTTTTACCTTCAATTTCTTCACCACCACTTTTGTACAAGCTAATACACTCAATATACAATGTGTAAACCCTAATTATTCTATTCATAATCTTTCATACACATTTTTACTCTTAAAACCCTAATTCAAAACTCAAAAACCCTAACCTGAGCTAAATACTACACTATGGCCTGTTTCTTTGTTTTTATCCATTGTAAACCTAAACCAATACTCAAATAAGTTGTAATAACTTAATTTACAACATTATCAATTATATACAATCATCATTTCATCATTTTACTTCAACTATATGCAAATTGAATCCGAGAAACCCTAAACGTACCTAAATGGATCATTCGACTCGTTTACTCATTTCTAACCATTTTAATCTTGAACAATCAACCAAGAGCTATTGTAAACTCATAAAATGAATTTCCAATTCATTATCTATCTCTATCTTAGCAATATACAAAAGATTGAAGCCTAGAAAACCCTAATAATTCAATGCAAGCCCTAATTCAGACCCGCAGCTTACTCATTCCTTTTAGACACATATTAGCTTAAACCACCAATCCAATTTCATTAAAAATCCTTTATAAAATGTTTAGGGTCAGTATTCTATCCTCCTTTATCAAATACCCACTTATAAGCTTAAAAACTCACAAAAACCCTAATCGAACCTAATTTAGACCCACGACCTTACTTAAACAATTTCGACCCATTTTAAACCAAACCATTTGCAAATTTCCATTGATAAGCCTTGCTATAAACCCTAAGGACATGTTTTAATCATTCTATGTATCAATATACTTAGTAAATAGTGGCCAAGAAAACTAAAATCGAGCCCTTATAAACAAAAACAGACCCCTGCTTTATGTTTCTTGCATTTAGACCTATTTTGAGAACTTATTTGCACACAAGCACCTCAATGAATCACGCACATGTGTCCACAAGCTGCTTACCCAACTGCTTTAACAATCATATGGTCAAAATCAAAGCCACATGAACTCTTTTGAGTTCATATCAGCCACGGCAAAGTCTAGAACACAAACAACCTTCTAGCTAATTTCTAGCATATAAATTTTCATCAATCAAGCTTCAACACATCATCTACTAGCTTGTCCAAGTGTCCAAGAATAGAACCAAAGCTTCCTTAGTCATCTATGCTTCATTTGACTATAAATAGAGGCTTCCATGCTTCATTACAACTCCCACCCACCTTCCTCTTTCTATAACCAAAGTGAGCAACTATTCTCTACTCCATATGATCCTAGGATCATCTAAGAAGATCAAGCAAGCGAAGCTTTGAATATTTGAAACCCCGATAAAAAAGATACAAGATAACAAGTATAAATATACTACCACGAAAACTATTCCAATTCCGACCATTTTTGTCACTTGAATCCAACCCAGGTACTAGATATTCTACCCTTTCTGCTCCTACACTCTTTAAAATGTTCATATGATCCTAATAAACTCATGTTAAAGTTTCATAATCTAAAGCAAGCTCATTTTCTGTTTTGGAACCAAAACCGTACAACCGAAAACCCAACATTTCATGTTTCTAAAAATAAATGTCATAATGGATAAATATTGTGTATAATACTATCCTAGCATGCATTAACTAAATTTAAAATAACCACTATAATGATAAATGAAGCCATATATGAACTTAAAGACCCGCTCGTTTACTTTAATAAAAACCCTAATTTGAACCCTGTTTTGCTTCTTAGCTTAACGAACCATTATTTAAACTTGCGTTGCGTTAAATTACTTCAAAATTAAGGTTTATTATAACTATAATGTCCCCCTATTGAAATCGTATATAAAAAAAGCTTGCGATGACAATTTTGGACAGTTTTTAAATTATATCCATGGCAAAGGTAAAATATCGTAACTTTATGTAATATAACTAGAAGGGCGGAAAATGTCATTTATTAACAAAGTTATAACTATAGGGGTCTATAATGTCACTTTTCAAAGTGCAAGGTTTAACTTGGATATCTATTATAAGATGAATGACCAAAGTTTAAAAGTGCAACTTCCAAGGGTAGATTCTACCAACTATATCAAACTCAAGAGGTCTAAAATGTTACATTTAGAAAAAGTATAAAAACATGTTCAAACTTATAAGACATAACTTTAATTAACTCTTGCTCGGCTTAACAATTTCTAGATATTGATCAAAACGCTTAAAACCGAATAAATCATAATCACAATACAATGGAGCTTCATATTATGGAGTTTTCATCTTGTATTACATTCGTACTGAGTTGTTGGGTTTACGCTTTAAAGAGCCCTAGCTCCACAAATGTTTAGCTGAATGACTTCTGAATATGATGGCCCGAACAATGATTCAATAATTTCCAACTTTCAATCAACCTCATAACTCTAAAACTAAAGTACTAGATTACAATCTTCCAAAGACACAACATAATTTCACAGGTTTTGCGTGACGTGGCTGTTTTCTATCATTTACTATAACAATATTCCCCGGTTGAAGATTGTTGATAATGTCTTCAGCTATCATATCAGAAAATTTATTACAACTACCAACCAGTTAGAAGTATCCTAACCCTACGCCTTAACTTATATACATGTTTTTATAAACCAGCGAGGGGGATACATGCTTGAATAACAAACTCTGTTACATACTCTTTTATCTTATAACAATGTGATTGCTTTTCCAAGTACAAAGTGAGTTCATAGCCTCACTTTTTAATCACCTATAATGTTCATAAACCCGTGAGGGTGAAACATGCTGTAAATTACGAAAACAAGTGCTTTTCAGACTATATGCTATCTGAATATACCATATTTACAATTAATATCTGAAGTTGCACTTTAAGCCAAAAGTACCTCATTATCATGACCATTATCTTATACGTGTAGAACGCAAATATTGTTGATAGATCCATCGGGGATTGACGAAATCCTGTTAAGTGTTAGCCTGATAGGTAACCAAACACACTATATTTGAATTTCATAGGTATATGGCAATTACCTACACCGAGGGCCATTATATATATATATATATATATATATAAAATATATAAAATATATATATATAAGTCACCTCAATATTGAATATATATATACACTAGTCATTTGTGTGCCAAGAGCTTAGACCATACTATACAAATCAAGTGAGCATGACTAAACAGACAAACAAAGACCATAACGATTAAAATACACGAGTATACTTACAAAAAAAGTGCATACATGTAAATAAACAAATAACGGGTAAATAAAAACGTGACCCAAGAACATAACATTACATATTCATAAAATTTGTGTTGTACAAATCAATTATTACACTATGACTTGTATTCAAATTGTTTATCAAACCTATGAATTTCACTCAACCTTTGTGTTGACTTTTTAGCATGTTTATCACAGGTTATTGAGCAATATACGGCACGGAGTAGCATGGACATGAAGATGGCTAAAACTTGTTATCATTCACATTGTATGTAACTAGATTTTGGGACCTGTCTTTGTAAAACTCTGATTTGAAATGATTTATAACGTATCTTTCGAATAGATATACCTAGCCAAGTTCTAAAGTCTACAACGTCACTGGCACACTCATATTTTTGTGGAATTTGGGTAAACATTTAGAAACGGATAAGGTTAAATCCTATCAAAATCTAATAAGGGTTATTGTGTACAAGTTATGTAACAAGTAATTTAACAAAAGTATGCTTGAAAGAAAAAAAATTAATTTAAGCATTTTATGTGAGAAATAGGACAAGTATACATTCTAATTCCCATCCCCTACTTGAATTATACAACGTCCTCGTTGTATAGATAAAACATTAAAAACAGGAAATTTAAAGAATTAAAATGAGAAACTCCCCTGATATTTTTCTTGGTAGATTCTCCATTGTTAATTTTATGAGCAAGAATGTGTGTTGTGATTGTAGGATTTAATCTTATCAACACTCACATATTCCAGATTCTCGATACTTCACCAACGTTGTCGATTTCTCTCCAGCGAAGTCATGTGCAAGATATAAGAAAAACAAGTGCAATCCATCTCCGGTGTATTCGTTTAGTTAGAAAATAAAATCCGAAATAGCTGTACAGGAAGTCGATACACCGTATCCATACCCCAGGATACGCCATATTGATACATGTAGGTTGTATACATTTATTGAATACGTCGTATAGATGTGGTGAAAATAAAGACTGGATAACGTCCAAAAGGTCAATACGCCATATCCATGCAGTTTGGATACGCTGTATAAAGAGTCTGGGAAGACAGACTCGATAAAAAATTGAAAATACATTTTGGGTTGTCTCCCGACAAGCACTTTTGTTTACAGAAAAGTCTTTAAATTAGACTTGCCCCAATTTAATCCCATCCTTATAAAAAAATTTGGGGTCGAGCGGGATGCCAAACGGCACATATAAATTCTTGATAAGATTTAATAGCATCCTATTATTAAGATAATTCTAAGCCACGATATTAACATTTAATTCCTTAATAAAAGTTTCAGTTTTGAAAAATTTATTAGATGTATCACGACTTGTTTCCAAAAGCTTATTTGACCCATGCGCATAGGCACCATTATTGATATTTATTACATTACCCCCCTAAAGACTGTTTAATATCGATTTTATCATCATCATTGTCCTTATTCAATTTGAATCATTGGGATAAATTACGTTAAAAGGAAATAGATCATTAAATTATAAAATGTTTTGTTCCTCTTCATCACATTCGGACAACGATGTTTCTTCTTTCAAATCAAATTCATCGATATGTTGAGGACTCACAGCAGGTTCAGTTAAGAAATCTAATTTAGACGTAAGAGCATCATTGTAAACAATGGCTAGAAATTCATTCTCAAAATCATAAAAGGAGTCTAAATCATTAAAATAACTGACTGTAGGCTCGGGTGATGGAAACGAAGGCATATTGACTTTTTCATTATCATTTTCTGAATCTGTTTTCAAATCATTGGCAGAAATTATTTTATAAGAAAACAAGTTTTTATCAAAAATTTCCGTGTGATCTTCGTCGTCGGATTCGTCAAACGATATTCTATAGTCAATTTGATTGTCGTTAAGAGGACTTACCTTGGGTTCACATGAGAGTGCTACTTCAGATGTTAACGCGTCATTTAAGACTATAGCTAGGAATTCAGTTTCAATAGATCTGAGGTCATGAACGTCTTCATTACACCAGATCTTACTGTACGTAGTAGTCTTCAAGTTATACACCTGACCATGCCTATGATCTTTTTCTTCCTCAAGCCTAATATATTCTTCCATAGTAATGTTGGGGTCGTCCATATTTACCTGTAATAAATTTTCTAGGAAACACAACTGTCAAATAGCTTAATACTCCGTATTCAGTTAACTGAATATGCCGTATTGATGATAGAGTCGAATACGATGTATTGGTTTAAAAAAAATTATACGCCGTATCCAAGAAGATGCATACGCCGTATTGAGTATTCAACTTAGAAAGTCACAGCAGACTGTAACAATGCAGAAAAAACACACAAACACACAATATGTAAAAAATATATAATGCAAAAATCAAACACACAAAAACAAACACACATAAATATACAAATTAATCTAAACTAAACTAAATCTAAACTAAAACACTAATAAAAAAACAAGAATTAAACAACTTCACTCCCCGACAGCGGCGTCAAAAACTTGATGTGTCGTTGTGAGTAGGTATTTTATGTATCAAGTTTTACTATTTATTTTATGCTGACTATACCTAAAAACAACATTCTAACGAGCTGTGTACCTAGACAGATGTAGCTTCGTTGGTAAGTAGGGTGTCGATCACTAAGAGCGAGAGCGTTAATTCCTAATTCTATCAGTATTTTAGTTATCTAAGTTAAACCTAAAACTAATGCAAAAAGGAGGATTTCAGCCTAAGAGACTGGCACGAGGTTTAGTTATCTAACCCAGGGTGTTGATGACAAGTAAAACAATAAACACACACAAGAAGATAAATAAACGATAGAGGAGCGGTCAAACACTAATGTAAGGAAAACGTATCAACCATGAATAATCCGATAAAACGCAGGTTTGTTTATTTAGTGCAATGATTGACTTATCTCGAAGGCAATATCATTCCTAGATTTAGGCGGTATTTCTTCCTAAAATCTAGACATGCTAATTCTGTCACAAATAGATGCATCCGCATAAAGCAAGCATTTTTTAATTATAATCTATCTTAGGAGATTCGTAATGGTGCTCTTACAAAACCTTAGCTCATGGAGACTTTACCCACTTACTGCTTAATGGGATCTTATACACTAGTAGTCTACTGTCCGAGTCCTTACCAATGGAACAAGAACGTACTTGTTGATCCTAGGGTCACCTTCTAGTCTAACTAAGCTCACATAAACCATTAGTAAAGAAAGGTCAATATTTGTAATCCTATGATTCTAGATATATAAGTTGCAATATGGAGAGGTATCCCGGACTCTTAGCCTACGCCCAAACAACACCAAAGTTGCAGCGAATTAAATATGTAGGACTAGACCCAGTTGAATGATAGGTCGCATACTTAAGGACGTAAACAAATATAAATTGATAAACATAATTAGCAATTAACGATAAATTAAGCAATCAATATAAACAAACCAAACATTAGATCTTCATAAACATGGCTGATACCTAAAGGTATCAGCCGATAGTCATTGTTAAAATACATACGGTTTCATATAAGAACGATTAAAGAAAAGAAACCTTAACCGAACGCGTATTTGGTTACGCGAAGATTACCAGAGTTTTCCTATGATCTTGAGGCTCTTTTATGACCTTCTAGGCTCCTTTATCCATCTCTTGGTCTACTTGGTGGTTTAGGTCTTCACTTGCATGCCTAAAACTGAGTTTAGGGTCTTCTATTTATAAAGTCTAGAAACAGGTCGATACACCGTATCGGGCGATGTAGGATACGGCGTATTGGGGATTTCTTAGAGTAAGGACCACGTTTGATATCTTTTAGAATCTTCTAGTGTTTAATAAACCTTGGATACGGCGTATAGAAGATCCTGGATACGGCGTATTGGGTCTCTAATCCTTCATGGTTATCTGTGAAGTCTAGGCACGGATACGCCGTATCTTCTTGATGGATACGGCATATTAATGTTAAACTAGTTAGTTCTTCTTCATTGACCAAAGTATTATATACGGAGTATCGTTGATGTGGATACAGCGTATTCTTTAAAGTCAGGCAATGGTCTTTTGATTTAGCAAAGTCTTGGATACGTCGTATAGGTGTAGAATAATACAGCGTATTTCCTGTCAGATCAGTAGACTTTCTTAAACTCTTCGTTTATGCTCCAAAATGTGTGCCTTTTAGCATAACTTCATAAAGTACTCCATATTTATTGCAAATAACAACTTTAAGCAATTAAGTACCAATTCATGCAATAATTATAAAAAGTGGGTAAGAATCATGGGATAAATGATGCTATAAAAGTGACATTATTTAATGTCATCAAAAAACAATGTTCACATGTCCCTTCGAAACATACGCTTATAGGTGAATGCCTTTCGGGCTATGCAATGCCCCAGCTACATTTTAAAGGTGCATGTTAGCAATCTTCCACGACATGATTGAAGAATCCGTCGAAGTATTCATGGACGATTTCTTCGTCTTTGGAGATTCTTTCAACAAATGCCTAAACAACCTCGATAAAATTATCCAGCGTTGCAAAGATGCTCATCTTATCCTTAATTGGGAAAAATGTCACTTCATGGTCAAAGAAGGAATTATGCTTGGACACAAGGTGTCTGGCGCAGGACTTGAAGTCGACAAAGCAAAATTCGACGTAATCTCAAAAGTTCCACCCCTTAATAATATCAAAGGTATTAGAAGCTTTCTTAGACATGCCGATTTTTACCGACGTTTCATTAAATATTTCTTGAAAATTGGCAGACCTCTAACTAAGCTGCTTGAAAAAGATACTCCATTTGAATTCGATGACGAATGTCAAAAAGCATTCGAATTATTGAAAGAGAAACTCACATGTGCTCCTGTGATCATAAGCCCAAATTGGAATCTTCCATTTGAACTTATGTGTGATGCAAGTGATTTCGCAGTTGGAGCCGCCTTAGGTCAAAAATATGGTAAAAACTTTCACCCAATCTACTTTGCAAGTAAAACCCTTAATCCAACTCAACAAAAATGCACCGTAACCAAAAAAGAACTTATGGCTGTAGTTTTTGCATTTAACAAATTCAGATCCTATCTTATTCTCTCAAAAACTATTGTTCACACTGATCATTCAGCTCTAAGGCACTTATTCAAAAAGCAAGATGCTAAGCCATGCCTTATTCGATGGATCTTACTTTTGCAAGAATTCGACATAGAAATCAAAGACAGAAAAGGAACATAAAATGTTACAGCAGATCACTTATCCCGAATCGAAAATGATGAAACAAGCGATGATAGTGAAGTCGATGATAACTTTCCCGGAGAAACTCTCATGGAAATCAACACCGTTAGTGAACCTTGGTTCGCAGACTTTGCAAATTACCTAGTCGGTAATATTATACCAATAGGAAAGACGTACCAACAAAAGAACAAATTCTTCTTCGACCTCAAACACTACTTTTGGAAGGAACCTTACCTTTTCAAATTATGTTCCGACAATATGATCAGACGCTATATATCTAGACCAGAAACCCGAACCATTTTAGATCAATGTCACCACGGACCAATCGGTGGACATTATGGACCCAACATAACTGCTAAAAAAGTTCTTGATTCAGGATTTTACTGGCCAACAATCATTAAAGAAGCTCATACTCTAGTTCACCTTTGTGAAGCATGCCAAAAGACCAGAAATATATCAAAACGTGATGAGATGCCCTTAAACAACATTCAAGTATGTGAAATTTTCAACATATGAGGTATCGACTTTATCGGACCATTCCCGAAATCATATAAGTTTGAATACATTCTAGTCGCTGTTGATTACGTATCTAAATGGGCCGAAGCTCAAGCTTTACCAACCAATGATGCCCGAGTAGTAGTTACCTTTCTGAAGAAACTATTCAGCCATTTCAGAATGCCCAAACCTCTAATCAGCGATCGAGGTACTCACTTCTGTAACAAAATAAGGAAAAAAACCATAGATAAGATATGGAGTTAACCACCGCTTCTCTACATCTTATCACCCTCAAACTAGTGGTCAAGTTGAAAACACGAACATAGCTCTAAAGAGAATTCTTGAAAAAACTATTACAGACAACCCTGCTATTTGGTCAAGAAAACTTGATGACGCTCTGTGGGCTTTTCATACTGCCTACAAAACACCTACCGGTACTACACCATACAAACTAATTTATGGAAAGAACTGCCACTTACCATTCAAAATTGAACACCGTGCATACTAGGCACTAAAAAATTGCAACCCAGATCTCGTTGCTGCTGGTGAGAAAAGAATGATTCAGTTACACAAGTTAGACGAACTTAGATACCAAACATATGAAAATCTCATCTATATAAAGAAAGAACCAAAGTCTGGCATGACAAAAAATTACAAATGAGAAAAGAATTCAAACAAGGAAACAAGGTTCTGCTATTTACAAATTTAAACAACTGAAGCTCAGATCTCGATGGTTAGGACCTTATGTAGTGAAACATCAATATCCATCCGGATATGTTGAACTTTATGGAAAAGAGGGAAAGACGTTCATAGTCAATGGCCATCGACTTAAACTATATCATGAAGAAGACAATAACTCAAGGAGGCATTACTCTTCTCCCAAAGAATGATCTCGAAGTACGAGTCTAGCTAACAACTCTCTTAAAAATTAAGTGCTTCTCGGGAGGCAACCCGTGCTTCACTTAAGTGTGGAGGAGTCCCTCCTCCATTCTTCTACTAATATCATTTATTTATTTTCTAAAAAAATCAACACAAATATTTTCTTTTTGTGTGATTTTGTATGTTTATTCTTATACAGGTAATTTAGCTTGAAGATATGGAAAATTACAAAGTATGATCAAGATATCTCTACTACAGCTATGCACTTCTCTATGCCCCGGGAAGTACCGTTCTCCTTTAATTTTCCCTATTTTATCTCTATTATCAGTTATCACATTGAGGACAATGTTTAACTTAAGTGGTAGGGAGCCAATAGGAACAATTAAACATATCCCCTATGTTTTTTCCGCTGTAAAAACTTTCCCAACTGATATTAATGAAAATTCTCATTATATTTTTCAAATTAAAATAAAAAAATTCTCTTAGTAAGTCAAGTCCAACCGGAATACATTATAGCTAGCACACCCCAGTTCACTAAATTGTGAGAATTTTAAGCCTTTAGAATATTCGGGTATCCACTTTTGATACCTAAGATAATTGATGCCTTTAGCTTGTTCGAGTTAAGGTTTAAATGAAGTCATATGTGTCTATTCCGTTGTTACAGATGTGTACGTATGGTCTTTGTCGCCTTTTTTGGAACATTGGTATTGGTTGATAATTATGTTTGAGAGAGCCGGTAATTTAGAAGCTCTAGAACTTGTGCTTAATCATCATTTACTAGACCGAAGCCTATCACATGAAATGTATCCCGCAAATCCTTGTTCTTACAAGCACTCCTTTTAAATGCTATATTGCTGAAATATCTGAAGGTTGAATGAAGAAGCTCTGTGCCAAGCCTTAGTTACCGTTTTGCAAAAAAAAAGTTATATATGTGTGTTATAGTATTTCAAAGAAATAAAGGCTTATGTTCGGCGCATGAAGATTGGATCCTCTCTAGTACTAAAAGGTTCCCGCCTTCGTTCATTTTAATTGTGTTAGTACAAGCCTATGGTACTGTCTATATAAATGATCCTGTGCAAATTAAGTGTTCTTCACAATAGCATATTTAACCTTATCTGAGTGGCTTAGTGAATTTAAAAAATCAAACACTATCCGTATGTGAGGTGCTATGTTATGTGTCTATGCCTGAAAAGTTATCCAATATGCAAACTCTTATAAAAATCTAATTTCTCCAAGTCACGACAAATGATTTTATTTTTTCCCCCTACCATTGCTTACGGTCAAGCAATAAGCTAAAATGTGGAGGGAAGTGAAACGCCCAATTAAACATATATCTATGGCCTATTTATTTATATTTGATCTTCTCGTGAACTATGCGCACATAAAATAGCTGAATTGCTTATATGTTCACTTGAAGAAACTACAAAGCCAATCTCAAGAATCAATACACTTTGGAGGGCGAATACAAAAAAGAAATGATTTCTAGCTAAATTCATGAAGTCATCTCCGGACTTATAATATTTTGTACCCGTACTTTCCTTTGAAGCCCCAAAACACCGCACGTATATAATATTGTGCACCGTACTTTCTCCCAAAGTTTGAAGAATTAAAGTCTAATAAATGCTATCGCATTAACTCCTCAAAACCGCCACACTTATTTGTAAGTGCGCCACACTTCCAGTAAAAGCCATTAAATGCTATCGCATTAACACCCAAAGTCCGCCACACTTTTTCCTAAGTGCGCCGCACTTTGTACCTAAACTTGCCTATAAATCGAGGATAAATTTTTATCCTCAAAGCACTCATTCCTCACTATCAATCTGATTCTACAAACCATTCCACACACATACTTCCCTCCTCTCACCAAAAATAGCATGAAACACCTCTTTCTTTGAAGGAAAAGATCTAACAATCAAGAACGAAGACGATTTTCTTACCTAGTTATTGAAATAATGGAAATTTATATAAAGTGTACTTTAGTTATTACTTCCATATCCACTGAGAGGCTAAATCTCCTCATGACATGCTCGATGAAGATACGATAAAGAATAATTTTTTGGTATGGATCTTGATCGCTTTAATCTTAAGCTTAAGTAGCAACCTGATATATCTATAATCTAATCTATTTTTGGATTATCAACTTAGATTATACTAATCATAATCAGTATAATGTCGCAAAGATCCGTTATGATACTATGTGGTTTTTAAAGATTTGACTATGGACTTGTACCGTTGTGCCGAGAAATCCACTTTCGTAAATTGATAAACAAAATAAAGCTTTTGATATAATAATAACTTGATTATTTGAATAACACATTTAGGTCTAGTTAACTAAATATAATCTTAAGTTACCAGTATTTTGTGGAAAACAGTTTTCTGACGAGAAATCATTTATAAATAAATCCCATAGTTCGAAGTCAAATCATTTCCTACACTTATAAGTTATATTTCAACAATCCGATATCATACTTTATTATCAATGAACAACTAAATGTAATTTTCAAAAAAGTTAAAGTCAAATTTCTTTTTGGTTATTGAAACACTACTCTAATCCAAGTGGACGACCTAGGTCTTAACTAAAAAATTATAACTACAGTACTTAGGTTATACTTTTAGTCATGTGGTCCATATAGAATATCACCAGGTAATTTTCACCTCTTAAAAATTTAAAGCATTTGAAACACATCAGAGACCCCGTGCTGTGTGAATAAAGTTAAGATTGGTTTTTTCTGTCAAGTATAGCATGTTTCAAATGACTGCGAACGGCCAGACTGACATAATAGATGGACATTTGAACTCCCTTAAACATAGATTGATTGTCTCACTCTTTTGTAGTAAGCAAGTATCACACATCCCCCCTCCCCTTGCATTTAGTGTTTGCAATTTTTGCAACTTTCTTTTTATCTTCCGTAAGGCTTCTTCGGCCTCGTTCGTCTAGCTTGGTCCTTCTGCCATATCTAAGTTTTGGCAAACTTTTCGGATGGGAAGCATGAGTTCCACTAATTTTGGTATAAACCTGCCGATGCTTGCTAGTTGTACGGACATGTTCTGTATCTGATCTAGCCTCATGTGTGTGCTTTTCATAAACCATCGTTGTATTTTGTTAGGTCTGGCCTTATACATCTTCTGTATTGTGTATAGCCCAGAACCTTCCTTAAATTCATTTCGCGAAAGTGCTTTCAGTTGGGATTGATTTTCAATCACACCATTTTAGTTTTATACAATGTTTTCTTCCACATCTTCGATTAAGCTTTGTTCTTCTTTGCTTTTCATGACTATTTCTTCTAGGTAGACTTCCACATTCCAACCTTTTTGATCGGCTAGTACTTTTATACTAAAATACATAAATATAATGCAACATATAAACATTTAACACATGTGTAAACTTTTTGAGATATCTCATTAGCTACACCTGAACTAAAATGTATTATCTACTGCACATAATTTAATCTAAACGCTGACTATACTGATAATGCATAGAAATTCTATATGCTTTCTATATCGTGGATATCTGATTGATGATCTAAATCTGATTGACGATCTAAATCCTTATCTAAAATATAAAAACATGTTGTGCACTACATACTTATACATGATTCACATGATCTGGTATATACAGATAATCACATGAACATATATGCATCGCAAAACATGAACTGCTTAGTTGATAAACATGAGCCAAATAACTACAATCCTCATAATCCTTATATATCCCATAGCTCATAACTAAAGTAGACGAGCTCACGCAAGCAAAACCTATCTATAACCATCCCTATCTTCATATTCAAGCAAACATCATAACAGGTGAAGTTAAATATCATCATATTCCTTTTACAAGGTACATTAAACCAATAATGTACTATTCGTCAACGTTATATTCTAACGGTCTTTTAAACCATTATCGAATGGCCTCTAAACCCTAATCTCATGGCAGGAATTAACATCTAAAGAGGTGAATGCACACAATGACCACAACATATGTACCAGTAATGTAGCCATCCTCATTTGAAAATATAAACCTCTCCCTCCAAGTTAAAAGTACAAGTCCTCAAAAGAGCCAATATACAAGTCATTAGGCATATCATCTAATATAGCCATTTTAAAACCTCCGTTTTTTCATCCCAATTTTTATCCTTTCACCACAGAAACTTTGTGTACCAGCTACTGCACTTCAATAAACTAATTGTAAAAACCCTAATTCTCTATTCATCATGCATTCATACACCATATTTACACTCAAAACCCAAATTCCAAAAGTCTAAAACCCAAACCCCTGAGCCAAAATACTAAACCATCGACCCGTTTTCTTCGTTTTTACCATCATGAACCTAAACCAATATCCAAATAAGTTTTAATAACTTAATTTATAACATTATCAATCATTTTCAAACATCATTCCATCATCATTTCATCAATCTACTTCAATTACACAAGAAATAAATCCAGGAAACCCTAATTGTACCCTAATTATGATTTTAACCCGTTTACTCATTTTCAGACCATCTCATTCTCAAGTAAGCAACCAAGAGTCATTGTAAACCCATAAAATGAGTTTACAAACCTTTATCTATCGTTAACCATCCTTTCTTCAACAATGTACAAGAATTACAAAGCTAGAAAACCCTAAAAGTCCATTACATGCCCTAATTCCAACCCACGACCTATTCTATCCATTTCGACCCATTATAACTTAAACCACCACTCAATTATCATTGCTAATCCTTTATACACTGTCTAGGATCAATAATCTATCAATCTTGATCCTTTATCTACAAATTATAAACAAAGAAAGTCAAGAAAACCCTAAACCGTACCAAGTGAAACCCACGACCTCAATTCTTCATTTCTAACTCGTTTTAACCCAAACCACCTATCAAACTTTGATTATAAACCTTAATATGAGCCTTGAGGTCAGTAACCTATCACTCTTAATCATTTACATATGAATTTCAAGCTTGAAACCATAAAACAAACCCTAAATAGAACCAAACTGACCCGCGGCTTGTTTTCACCAATTTAACCCATTTTTAAACTCGAAACATAAACAAATACTGATGATAACACTTCATACATGTCCTATGATCATTAATATACCATAATTAACCATGCTTACACGAATTATACACTTGAAAACACAGAAAACCCTATTCGAACTCCAATCAGACCCGAACCCATTCTTTGCCTTATTTGACCCATTTAAAACCATACCATGTGCAAAATACCACCAAGGATTTCTTCTAGAAGACCTATAGCAGCTTACCCAGCTGCTTAGGACATCTCTTGGCCAAGAAAGAGGCCACATGAGCCTCCTTTAGCTCATATCAGCCGTGGAAGCAAGGAAGCAAGGCCAACACATTCAAGCTACTCCTAGACCTCCCACACTTGCTTTTCTAGCTTATACACATCACATATTAGCCCTCCTATGTGTCAAGAATAGAAGCTAAGGGTTCCTTAACCTCCTCATCCTCAAAATAGTATAAATAGGGCCTTTGGGTGTTCATTCATACTCGCACCACATCTCTTCTCTCTCAAACCCAATTGGCAGCAATCCTTTGCTCCCTTATGATCCTAGGATCATTAAATAAGTTCAAGAAGCGAAGCCCTGAAGAATTGAATCCCCCGAGTTGAAGATATAAGGCGTACGAGTGAAATACAACACAAACGACTCCATTTCCACCATTTTTGGATCATTGGATGCTCAAACCCAGTTCTATCAACTAAATATCTGCTACTACACCCTATAATGTTCATATGCTCCTAAATATACACTTGATAAAATTTCATACTCCAATTCATGCTCCATTTTCCATTTTGATCAAAACCGTACACCCAAACCTAATTTTTGCGTTTTTCTAAAACTAAATGTTATAATGATTAAATAATTGTATAGATCTCTCCTAACATGCTTAACTAATTTAAAATAACCACTTTATTTATTAATGAAGGAATTTTGAACTTAAAACCGCGCGTTTACTTTTTGGAAACATAATTGACCCATTTTGCTTCCTAGCCTAACGAATCGTTATTTAAACTGCGTTTCGTAAAACGGATATTAGTTATTTAAACTTATAAATGTCTATTGAAATGATAAAATAATTTGCATGGCAATTTGGACATTTTTGTAATTGTATAAACCCATGCAAGGGGTTATATTATCGAAATTTTCAGAACTTATAACTAAAGGGACCAAAAGTGTCATTTAACAAGTTATAACTATAAGGGTCTATTATGTCACTTTTCCCAAAGTCCAAGGTTTACTTTGCGGGTATATCTTTCAAAGTTAAGGACCAAAGTCGTAAAAATGCAAACCACAAGGTCCTAAATGCAATTTTCCAAACACAGGGTCTAAAAATATAACATTTTGAAAAAGTGTAAAATCATATTCAAAACATCACCTGACGTAACTTTAATTAACGCTTCTCGTGCTTAACTTTTCTGGATATTGAATAAAACACTTAAGTCCGATGATATCGTAGAGCTTCATATTAAGAAGTTTCATCTTGGTATTACGTTCTGACTGAGTTGTTGGGTTTACGATTTAAAGTGCCCTAGCTCCCCAAACGTTGACTGAATGACTTCTGAATTATGATGGCCCGAACAGTGATACAATAATTCCAAACTCTTCAATCCAACATAACTCTTAAAACTAAAGTTCTAGAGTACAATCTTCCTAAGACTCAACATATTTACTCAGGTTGTGTAACGTGGCTATTTACTATCAATTTCTATATCAACCTTCCCTGTTAAGATTGTGATAAGGTCGTCAGCTTTCATTTCAAAATATTTATTACATCTACCTATCAGGTGAGTTCATAGCCTCACTTTTCAATCTTTTGAATGTTTTATAAACCCGCAAGGGGGATACATGCTTGTTACAAACTCTTTTACATACTCGTTTATCTTATAACAATGTGATTACTTTTTAAAGACTTAATGAATTCATAACACCATATTTCAATCTTTTGAAAACTTTATAAACCTGTGATACCTGATATAAACCATGAATGCAAGTGTTTTCTAAATGTATGCTATCTATATATATTATTGCCTAAGTAGCTTCCAGTGTCATTATTTACATATCATGAATCATTAATTACTTGCATTGCGAGTGAACGCGAATATTGTGAATAGATCTATTGGGGGTGACGGCTCCCGTTTGTATACCCATGCTTGGGGTAGCCAAACGCACTATATTTGTCCTAATAGGTAACCTTGGCAAGTTATCTTTTCCACGGGGACATCTGTCCCTAACCAATATCACTACGGTGATTTCCCTGTTAATGTATTGATGTCATGAGCTTAGATGCAATAAATAATGTTCCCCATGATGATTGTCCCTGCAATACCAGTATTTCCACTATAACTTGTATTCAACTATTACATTTCAAACCTATGAATTTCACTCAACCTTTGTGTTGACCCTTTTTATGCATGTTTATCTCAGGTAATTGAGCAACTTATAGCATGGAGTGGCATGGACATGAAGATGGCTAAAACTTGTTATCATTCACATTTTATGTTTCTAGATTTTGGGACCTGCCTTTGTAAAACTCTGATTTGAAATGAATGATAACATATCTTTTGAATAAACGTCTCTTTTGGGTCGTTTTCTATGATTATGATTGTTGTATCCATGAAGTAATACCCCAGATTAGCTTTCGCTGCTATATTGTAAAAATGGGGGTGTTACAATTATGAATTTCAAGTGATGCCTTTTGGTTTGACAAACGCACCCGCTGTATTTATGGACCTCATGAATCGGGTGTGCAAGCCGTATTTGGATAAATTTGTGATTGTCTTTATCAATGATATACTAATTTATTCAAAGAACAAGGAAGAGCATGAAGGGCATCTCAAGCTAATCTTGGAATTACTTAAGAAAAAAGGAGTTGTACGCTAAATTCTCTAAGTTTGAATTTTAGATTCCAAAAGTATAATTTCTTGGACATGTGATAGATAACAAAGGCATTCAAGTAGATCCTGCAAATATCAAGTCAATTAAAGATTAGGCATCTCCTAAGAGTCCGACGAAGATTCGCCAATTTTTAGGACTCGCCGGATATTACAAAAGATTCATTGAAGGCTTTTCCAAGATCGAAAAGTCCATGACTAAACTGACTCAAAAGAATGTGAAGTTCGACTGGGGAGAAAAGTATGAAACTGCATTTCAGTTGATCAAGCAAAAGCTATGTAGCGCACCTATTCTGGCCTTGCCTAAAAGATCAAAAAACTTTATTGTTTATTGCGACGCTTCGCATAAAGGATTGGGTGCGGTGCTTATGCAAAACGAGAATGTCATAGCAATATCATAGCCTATACCTCTTGACAACTGAAAATTCACGAGAAAAACTACACCACTCATGACCTAGAACTTGGAGCTGTAGTGTTTGCCTTTAAAATGTAGAGACACTACTTATACGGGAAAAAGTGTACCGTGTTCACCGACCACAAGAGCTTACAGCATATCCATGACCAAAAAGAGTTGAACATGAGACAACGACGTTGGTTGTAGATTCTTAGTGACTACGATTGTGAAATCCGCTACCACTTGGGGAAGGCGAATGTGGTTACTGGTGTATTAAGCAGAAAAGAAAGGATTAAACCTTTAAGGGTCTGAGCCTTAGTCATGACTATTGGCTTGAATCTTCCCAAACAAATCCTAGAAGCTCAAACCAAAGCATTAAAACCTGAAAACCTCACTACTGAAGATGTTGGAGGTATGCTCCGACAAGACCTCACAAAATAAAAGTTGGAACCCCGTGTAGATGGAACTCTATGTTTAAACAACATGAGTTGGTTACTATGTTATGGCGACTTAAGGACACTAATCATGCATGAGTCTCATAAGTCAAAATATTCTATTCATCCGGGTTCGAACAAGATGGACCAAGACTTGAAGCAGTTATATTGGTGGCCTAACATGAAGGCGGATATTACCACTTATGTTAGCAAGTGTCTGACTTGTTCTAAAGTCAAGGCAGAGCATCAAAAACCTTCTGGTTTGCTAGTCCAACCAGAGATTCCAGAATGGAAATGGGAGAAAATCACCATGGATTTTATCACTAAACTCCCTAAGATGGCAAATGGTTATGATACAATTTGGGTGATCGTTGATCGTCTTACAAAGTCTGCTCACTTCCTACCAATGAGAGAAACTGATCCCATAGAGAAGTTAATGAAGCTTTACATGAAGGAAGTAGTCACCCGACATGGTGTGCCTGTTTCTATTATCTCCGATCGTGATGGTAGATTTACATCACTATTCTGGAAAGCACTTCATAAGGCTTTGGGAACTCGATTGGACATGAGTACAGCCTATCATCCCTAAACCGACGGTTAAAGTAAAAGGACTATCCATACTTTAGAAGACATGTTACGCGCTTGCGTGTTAGACTTTGGAAATAATTGGGATAGACATTTACCGTTAGTGGAATTCTCTTACAACAACAGTTACCATACCAGCATAAAGGCTTCACCATTTGAGGCACTGTATGGACGAAAGTGTCGATCACCTATGTGTTAGGCAAAAGTTGGAGATGCTTAGCTTACTGGTCCTACAATAATTCATGAGACCACCGAAAAGATCGTTCAAATCAAAAGCAAAATTCAAGCCGCTCGTAAGCGACAAAAGATCTATGTTGACATTAGACGTAAACCATTGGAGTTTCAAGTTGGTGACAGAGTAATGTTAAAAGTTTCACCTTGGAAAGGGGTTGTACGTTTTGGCAAATGAGGGAAGTTAAACCCTAGGTATGTCGGCCCTTTCAAGGTGATCGAGAGAGTCATAACTGTTGCCTATAAACATGAGCTACCACAACAATTAAGCTGAGTTCATAACACATTTCACGTGTCAAATCTAAAGAAGTGTTTGTCCGATGAATCACTTGTGATTCCGTTGGAAGAACTACGTGTTGATGACAAGCTCCACTTTGTGGAAGAGCCAGTAGAAGTTATGGATCGTGAAATCAAACAATTGAAGAGAAGTCGCATTCCCATCATTAAGGTTAGATGTAGCTCTAAACGAGGTCCTGAGTTTACCTAGGAACGTGAGGATCAATTCAAGCAGAAATACCCACATCTCTTCACCAAGACCGCACCGTCGTCAAGTGCCGCGTCTTAAGCCTTAAGGACAAGGCTCTTTAATGGGGGAAGACTATAACACTCCTTGTTTTTAGGTCATTTTACGACTTCAATTATTTTCTTATTATTTATTTTTGGCTATTTTTTAGTTAAATCGCGTAAGCTAAAAATCAATGACTATCATAAACGGGCATCATTCAAGTAAATGTTGATGTTCAATAAGTGTTATATTATTATTAGGAGAATAGTAATTGACATTTCAAGTTTTATTTTCATACTTTACGTAAAACGCATCCGGTTCGCGTTTTAGGCATCCATGCATGCATGTAACCTTAGAAAACCATCCATATCTCAACAAATACCCACAATAATACCTAATACCTAAAATTTACAAAATATACTCACACATGTTAACCCATATCTGGTTACATACCACAAACATATTCAACACTTTCTGTAGAAAACTAGAAGGAGGGTTGAATAGTTTACCGCTTTTTAATTTAATGTTTATGTTTGTTTATAAAAACTTAAATTCAACTTTTTGTGAATTCAATAATTGCACAATATGAATAATATAAATAAGTAAGAATAAATAAAGAAATAAGAGGTAGGAGTTAGAAAGATCAAACCACAACATAAGGATTTATAGTGGTTCGATTACGAAGCACCTCTTCGCTCTACTCCACTCCTCGAGCACCTAACTCGAGAGTTTTATTCACTATGTCAACAAACTCCCTTATGGCAGAGAAAACCATACACAACTTTTGCTTATATCATTTTCTGACACTAAGCTAGATGTTGAGTTCTAATCTTAGCTAGAACCAATCTATCACAACTTCACAACTTCTTCACTACTTTCATGACTTCACAACACAACTTCACAACTACACAACTTCTTCACGCCTTAGTATTATTCGCCACACTACTTCACTACTTCACTTATACTTTCACAGCTAACTATCACAACTTGGATGAATCACTAAGATTCAACTATACTTACAACAATCACCAAGATCTATCTACTACACAACTTTACAAGATTTACAAATGATTTACAAGTTATGATATGGATGCAACAAGATTACAACACATACTTGAGGTGCAATACTTCTTCACTTGATGATGGAATTATTCTTCTGTTGAACTTGAGGAATTGAGCTTGGATCACTTGGAAACAAAGCTTTATGATTAAATGATCAAAGGATTTTAATTAGATGTGTAGGCTGTTTTTGATCAGAAAAAATGAGTGCAAAAGGTGATAAAATAGTGGAGAATAGTCCAGTATTTATAGGACTTTCTGGAGGAGCGTCTACCTATGGGCGGTCCCCTTAAATAGGTGGGCGGTCCCCTTAAAGATAAGGGGGCCGCTCGTGTATTTAAGGGGGCCGCCCTAGACTGGGCGCTCCCCAGTTTGTCCTTTTGTGTAGGGAGAATTTTCTAGAACTTTCTAGCCGTTTTAAGTCCGAAAATTTGAATTTCAAAATGTTTATTTTGAATAAAACATTTCTTTTAATTGTAGAAAATATTTTGTAATGTTTATAAAAATGTTTACAACATTTTATAAAAGTGTGAGGTTGAATAAAAATTTCCTTTGATCATAAAATGCATTAAGCATTTATTTATTCATACCTTTAAGTGATATAATTTTCGAAATGAAAATTTACTACTAATTACTTGTTTACGTTTAATTTTACATTGACATTTTTATATTTTGTGATTATCAAAACGTAAAGATGTGAAAAATATTAATAATGTTTTTAGGCATTATTTTTATCAACAATCTCATTAAATGTAAAATTATTTTTAAACAAGTATTTAGTGAGTTTTATGTCATTTCTCCCTATTTTTGTAGAATCAAAAAGGCATCGTCGAGAATTGCTAGTAAAATCGACGGAATAAATGCTCCCCCTTGATGTGTGCTGCCCCTCGTTTAAGGGCACCAAGAAATTAAGCTATGGTTTTTTGGCTACAAAAACGAGTTAGAACAATATAAATATTTCTAACATGTAGCAGGAAGGAAAAATATGGCATAATAATAATGCAACCAACAATAATCATCCATTAATAGTAAAATAGTGTGTGAACCACACTCATGCATACATAAGGAAGATAAATAAAATGTTAACATACATGAAATTTTTAAACTATAAAAAATCCTATAACTAGTAAAGCTTCATAGGACTTGCTTGCAAAATGGTGGATGGAAAATTATTTGATAAACTAAAGATAGAGTATGTTTAGTTTGGGGAAGATGATGGAGGTGGTGGGATGATGGTTGTTGGTGGTTGTGAGAGCATATGTTCAATATATAAAAACATATATTGGAGTTCATCTCTCAATCCAAATATGAGAGTAAGATTGTGAATGTAACACAAACATGAATCTCCATGTGCCTCAAGAAGGTTCCAAGGAATGGGATAACCAAAGATAGGTGGTGAAGGTAATGGAGTATTAAATTAGACATCAAGTGGTCAAGTGATGTCCATTGATGCATTTTCTTGACTTGGAGGTGGTGGAGAAACTCTTAGAGGAGGAGATGTTGGTGGGTTCAAGTAACCATTGGGTGAAAATGATGTTGATGAGGTTGGTGATTTTGTTGTGTAGTCAATTGAAGAGGATGAGGTGTCTTTAGTGGATGGAGTTTTAGAGGGTGCATTGGGAGCACTAGGAGATGATTCTTGAAGCTTGGGTGATAGGGTTATAGTTTCTTCATTTGTTAAGTCAATGAAGAGTTGTTTTGGTGGTATGATGGTGAATTTTGGTTTCTTTGATGGTTTGGAAATGGAAGCTTTTGGTGAAGCCATGGAGGTTGATAATGGTTAGTGTATGATGAGGAAGATGATGTGTTGGTGATGATCATTTAGAAGGGATTTATGGGAAGAGAATGGATTAGAAAAGGAATGAATTTGAACTAGTTTAGGTTATTCCAAATTGTGTTTGAGCATTCTGGGCAAAGATAGCTAAGACTAGGTAAAAGAGGGTTAAAAGCAGGAAAAATACTATTTTACCCGTGATTTGCTAGGGCGGTCCCCTTAATTAGGGGTCGATCCCCTTAAAGATAAGGGGGCCGCCCGTTATGAATTAAGGGGGACGCCTTCTGCTGGTTTCCATTTTCACAGAAAAACAATTTTTCTCATAATTTTTTGTGAGAGTATTTTTGTTTTGGTGGTTTATTTGCAGCCATCCCTATTGAGTTTTATGAGCACATTTAATCATATAACGTGTAATAAACATATCAAATCATGAAACCAAAGTAGCATAAGTAGTTGATTAAATAAAATAACCAAATATTTAAATCATCATAGCAAACAAGTATCTAAAGATAACCAACACTCAAGTCTTTTTGAATAAATCGGATAATCACCACATAATTTGTTTAGAACATATACATAATCAAGTTAAAAATTGTCTTAAACCACATTTAGCTATCTAGCTAATTTCTCTCCTATGTCTTCACTTCTTCTTCTTGCTAAACACTCCTTTTAATTCCTTTCCACATGACTTAAACCCTTCGTGCATCTCCTCATGTATTCGTTGCATTTGGTTGAGTAAGGTGGTTTGTCGTACAAAGGGAGTTTCATCGGTTTGCTCAGAAGAGAAAGGCATGTGGTAGTTTTGGTAGTCAAGTTGATTAAGAGAGTTAAGATAGGTGGTAGGAGATGGAGTACTTGCTCGAGAAGTTTCGACATCATCATCATCATCATCGTGTTGATGAGATGACATGCCTTGATGATGAGAGGATGAAGAAGAGACGGAACGGCGTGCCTTGCCACGATCACTTCGAGGTCGTCGAGTTTGTCTTAGGGCAAGAGGACCCATGACTCGCTCAACAATGTCATATGTGCCATTGTCAAGATGAGGATACATTTCCATGACGTATCGATAAAGACGAGTTAAAAACATGCCATATGGAAGATTTGTGGTTGGAGTATCTCTAGCACATTTGATTCTTTTGACAAAGAAGTAAGCAAGATTGTATTATTCTTTGGCAATAACATAATATAACATGTGAGTAAGACAGGCGGGGAGACGGTCCCGATGTACTCCTAGTCCAAACACATTCTCTCGAATGAGTTCTTCCCATTGCTTCATCGGGGCTTAGTTCTTTGGTGAGAATTTAATTTGTATTGAGAGCGACTGTTTGACTTTTAATGGTAAGGTCTACCACGACACGTTCTAATTCAAGAAGTCGACGAATGTCGTCGGGAGTAGGAAGATCAGTGCAATATGGTCCCTCGGTTTCTTGAGAATATTCAAGAGATGCAAGGTCCCACTCGTTTGTAAAAACGGCTTGACCATTGTATGGAATTTTGAGGATTTGACCGAATTGAGCGAGAGTAAGAGTTATGAATTCGTGTTGAATCATAAAAGAGATGACAAGATAGCCATATTCATCAGTTTGTATTGTGACTTGACTATAGAAGTCTAGAATAAATCTTGGAACAATCATTTCATTGATTTGAAAGAGACAATTGAAGCGAATGTTAGTAAAGAGACGCTCGATATTGTTGGATTTGTAGTAGGCTTGATCAATAACACGACCTTCATGAATGTTGCGGTTTTTAATAGGTTTGTAGAATTAGGCAATAGTAGGGGAGATGCCAGGAATTTTGGATACTTTTAGGATGTAGGATTTAGTGAGAGATATATCGGTGGTAGTAGCTTTCGGCATTTTTATCACCTAAACAAGTTATCAACAAAATAAAATGTTACAAAAAAATAATGCGGAAAAATGAAATGAAGTTTAAAAAAATGACAAATGTGGGACAAGCATTACTTCGACTCTAAAA
>BQNB010087174.1:9009-27987 GCA_026074375.1 Tanacetum coccineum
TGATGACCGTTTACATTAAATGGTTATTTCTAGTCTACGCGATTTAGCTTAAAAGTAAAATTAAAAGTAAACGCGTATCGGACTAAAATATATAGTGACTAATAATAGGAGTCGTAAAATGACATGAAATTGAGAAATGTTACAACTAAAACAAACAAACCGACATTGAACTGGATTTAATATGGCTAATACAGTTTTCTATCATTTGGCTTGTTCCGTTTTTCTATCTTTTGATTTTCTTTTTTTGTGTTTATTGTTTATTGACTTGATATTTGTCACCACCAAACCTGTGCCAGTCTCTTAGGCTGAAAATCCCCTATATCATTAGACAACGTATATAGCATAGGTTTAACCAGTAAATAGACTAATTAGAACTAATTAAAATACTGATAGAATTTAGGATTAATGTTTCACTCTTAGTGTTCGACACCCTACTTACCGCGAAACTCCATCTTGACCGGGTACACTGCTCGTTAAAGTGTTGTTTTAGGTTTGTCGGCTAAATATAAATTTAAAACTTGATAATCAAATAATTGACCCTACACGACAGCACATCAGGTTTTTGGCGCCGTTGCCGGGGAGTGAATTAATTAAACCTTATTCTTATTAGTATTTCTAACCATTAATTAGTTTAGTTTAGTGTAATCTAATTATTTAATTCTGTTTGTATTTATTCGCATTGTGTGTTTAAATTGTTTGTTTAAATTCCCGCATTTAATTGTTTTAAATAGTATTCTGTTCTGACTGATCACCTGATACGCCGTATCCACCAGTTGGATACGACGTATCTAACCTTCTGCTCAGGACAGCGTATTGAGTTTTACAGTCTAATCAACGTATCTGTTCCTCCAAACAATACGGCGTTTCCTGTGAACTCAATACGGCGTACTGGCATTCAACAGACCTATACGGCGTATTTAAACTAATTGAATACGGCGTTTCTGTCATCTGACACAGTAGCAGACACAATTTCTTGTTATCGATTTCCTGTTTTATATGTTCCCTTCCCCAAAGGCACATCCTACTGATTATTTGTGCTTAATTTCAGGAAATCATTTGACGAACAATGGCAAAACATATTCTGAATAGAGCTCAAGAACAAAATCTTGCTGAACCAAGGGACGGAAGCGACGTGGAATTCGAATTCAGTAAGGAATTATTAACCGAACTACAAAATAATACTTTCAGCAGAAGGTGTGAAGAAGATGTGATCGGGCATATCGGCAAAGTTCTCGAAATACTAGACTTGGTCGAAATAGCCGGTATGGACCCTTTTCAACTCCGCATGAAAGCCTTCCCTCTCTCACTTTCGAAGGACGCGAAAAAATGGTGGATGAACGAGGGAAATGGGAATATTTTCACCTGGGAAGAGTTAGTGAAGAAATTTTATCCCTTATCATGTGCTAGCAATTATGATAAGATGTGCGACGATGATGAAGAAGGTCGTGTTCCACTCGAATTCATACCTTGGAGGAACTCTAAGTTCAAGGACCACAAAAAAGTGGACGAGACAACTAAATGCGCACTATTGTATACCTGGATAGAAATAAGAAAAGAGGAAGGACTATTGAATGATGAATTTTCGAGCGATGATGAATGGGAGAAGCATGAATACGGGAACCCACCTAACGACTCATTCCTTAAACCCTATTTGAATGTTAATAATGAAAAGTATAAAAACCACCATAATAACGGGGACGCTGACAAATCAATTGGTATGGATCTAAGTGGCGCGCCTCAATATGAGAATATAAATAATGAACAGCCCAACGAAGGAATATGCAGAGTAGACAAATTCAAAGTGATCAAATACACTATCGGAGGTAATGAAGAATTCTTAGCCATATGCACACGCGAATGAGACTCTTGGGTACAAACTGTTAACGGAGTATCAAGTATTTACCAAGACATCTTTCGCAAAAAGGACGAAGGATGGACCGTACATCGCACAAAGTGATACAAGAAGATGGAAAAAGGTCGAACTTAAAGACCAGCTGAAACAAAAGTGCTTCCTGGGAGACAACCCGGTCATTTTAATTGTTTGTCGCATTTTAATTGTTTGTTGCACGAGTCTGTCTTCCCAGACACTCTATACGGCGTATCGAACCCCTCTGGATACGGCGTATAGACGTGTCTGTGTCTGGACGTTATCAGTTTTAAAAACTTAATATTTAATTTCCAGTATTTAATTATTTTTACATGAACCATACGGCGTATCCTAGGGTTTGGGATACGGCGTATTGATCCCTGTACAGTTGTGTGTTTAACTGTTTTCTTGTACCATTGTAGCGAGATAGAAATTGCACTTGTCTTCATAAACTCTCAATACCACATAACCCGTCGCTGAAACTATAATATGGTATAATGCTGAAAGAAGACATGTGTTGACTTATTCGGGCATGCTGAGCCCTAGTCCAACACACTTTTTGCTCAAGGACACATCTTGGGGAAAAAAAATATCAACGAGCAAAACACAAGGAGTTTTCCGTTCTAATCCTATTATCCTTTATTATTTCATTGTTTTATTTATACAATGAGAACGTTATATAATTTAAGTAAGGGGGAGAATTAGAACGTACTTGTCTTCTTTTTTACAAAATAACATGCAAAGTGCTTAAAACGGCCAAAATTTAAATTTTTTAGCATGACTTTTGTAAAAACACTATTACTTCCTAGCACAACTATAAAACCCTTGATACATTATTGTTGAGAATTAAGCCTAGTTCCGTTTCTAATAATTGCACTAAAAATTCAACAAAATTATGAGTGTGCCCGGTGATGTAGTAAGACTTTTAGAACATTGGCCTGATATATCACTCGAGACCGCCATGATTAGTACTATGGATTTTAGATGGAAGAACATGTTCAACTAATAAATTTATAGGATTTAACCAAATAGCCTACATGTAGTAAAATAACTATCCACACTAGTTAGTTAACTCCCGTGTAACCCTTGATTACTCTCATTTTTAGAGTAAAATTCCCTAGAACAACTTGTTGAGCCATTTCTTTCTTTTTCTACACCATATTATATGTTTTGTACAACGACCTTTGCACCTTAGCCTACTGTGTATAATTAAGTCCTATTTTACCAATGTTGCTAGTTGCTTTCGTGAAAGTTTTGTTATTTCCCTTGTCAAAGTAAAATTTTATCTATATCGTAATGGTCGGGAAATTGCACAATGCAATGAAAGAAATGCATGCTACGTAATTTGCTATTTTCGCGATATGAATCATGATCCGAAGAAGAAAGTGTTAGAAGGAAAGTTATCCTGGATTAATTATGATAGTGAAGACGGTGAAACCAAACCGAGGTTTATGATGTATTGTTTAAAAAATGATGGAAGAAAAATAGTCGGTTCAAAAGAAGTTTATACCGAAGGAATTACTTAAAAGGATCGATTATTCGTTGATACATTACAAAAATCAATGATGTAAAGTCTTGTAAAAAGTGGCCGATATCACCACTTATGTAAAAGTATGTAAAGAGCGGGATGTAAGGGAAGTTGACCGTTATGGGAACGCCAACTTAGGTTGTCTTTGTATTTATCGAGGCGTTTGTCTATATTCGAGGTCTTAGCATAGGAACGGTTCAGGGAAATTATTAGCAACCGTAACCTTATATTGTTGGGCTTAACTATTTTGTTTTATAATTTTACTTAACAACCCACCATTTTAATTCCCTTTCCTACAACTAACCTTAGTGTCTACTCGAATCGAGGACTTGTTCGAGCATGGCATGTCTATTCCGTCGTTCGGCCATGTATGCCATGTCTCACTGCCGTTTTTGATGATGACTTTCGGTGAAGTTAGAAGCTCCATACCTATATCATTCTTCATCCTAAACCGCGGTTTAAACACGAATAGGGATGTGTTCAGATAGTATATGTCTATTCCGTCATACGGTCGGTGTATGTATGATACAAGCAGCTGCCTTGTTGGTGTGGTACTTATGGTGAAAGACTGTTGAATGATCATATCATAAGCCTTCTTAACCTAATTTAGCTTTTGACTTGTTTTTCCTTAGCTTTAGCGCTGGAGATGTGTATCCTTGCCAAGCCTATGACACGAAGCTAATCATGACCGAGCAATTAAGCATACTACTTAAATGATATACAACCCTAGATTAGTTGAGTGATCTGAGTGTTTTCATTTCCATATTTTGTGAGGAGCTTGGTTATGTATAGGTGATTAGGACAAAACGATGCTTAAATGGAAAACCCTCAACTCTGGTTGGGACACATTTTCATAAACTAAACTTTTTCTAAAGTCTACTTAAGGACAAGTAGGATTCAAGTGGGGGGATATTTGATGACATCAAATAACGTCACTTTATTAAATCATTTATCCTATCATTTTTCTACTTTTATATAATTATTGCATTATGTACTTAATATGCTTTATAAAAGTTGATAAATGCATTAATTCAGGAGTGTTTTGTGAAGACAAGCTAAAAGGCACATAATTTGGAGCTAAAATGAAGATATTTGAAGATTGCTAAATTTTCACCAATACGCCATATCCAACTAAAGAGATATGAGCGTTTCTCCCAAGACTTTATAAAAAACGCGTTTTACCAAATTCCTAATACGGCGTATTCACTCTACCCTACATACAAACACCGAATCCCATGAAGAATAACTATCGAAGATATACAGTAAATCAAGTAAATTAGAATGATATCAAAGATTTATTAAACGAACGTAGCGCGCACCTCCAAGGAATCCAGCTAATATGTGGCCGTATCGACCTTGCTAGATATGGCGTATCGAGTCTTTTTCAGACACTTTATATAGAAGACTCAAAAATGAGTTTTCAGTGTGCAATATCACATTCTTGATACCATACTCACTAAAAGATGAATTTTAGAAGAGAAGATCAGCCACCAAGGTCAAGCATTGATCACGAATCCATAGAAGACATCGTGTAATTTTTACTCTCTTAATCTATTGATCTCTTTTAAACATATCTTTACTTAGCTTGTTTAAAGCTTAGTTATATTGGATAGATCTAAGACAACTATAGTAGAAACTAAGATTGAGAATATCACAAACAATGCGGAATCTAGTTTGCAATACTAAGAAGAACAATGAAACAATAAAAACAAGATCTTTACTAAACTTTCAATATATTGAATACTATTTTGAGTTACAAAATAGCTATGAATACTAACTATGATTGCTATGCACAACTAGGATACAATTATGAAAACCTGAATGTTAAAACTGATATCTAGATCTATGCCTTAGGGTTCCTTTTATACACCAAGGAAAACCCTAATAGGCTTACAAAGTGATCATGCATATCTATTCCTAATATAACTCATGCATATCACTTTAGCAGTACTAACTATATAACTAACAGTACTAAATACACAGGCAGTACTAACAGATGTTGTACTGGCATTACAAACTAAGCTTGGACAGTAACTAAGTCTTCTCTTTGGCAGCACTAAGTTTGATCCACCAGCAGTACAAAGGTGTAGAAGCCCTTAATTCCTAAGAATCCTTCCCCTAAACTTGTTATTGTCCATGCAAATCTACCAAGTTTCTTTGATTAAACCATCTTATGCTGAAGGAATCCTTTCTAAACAACTTTACCTGTCATTGGTCTGTTTGCTAGTATACAGATTTTCCTTAAAATCTCATCCGCCATCACTGAATATTCATCCACTTGCAGCTTGTTAAACAACATCAAAGTCATAAGTGCTCTTGTCAATGGATAATCTTTCTCAACCAACATGAAAATATCATGTCCTCTCTTTATAGACACATGATGAACAACACATGTATCATATAACCTCCATTTCAAAGGACCATGCTTATACCTTTGAAGCTTTCAATAGAGTATCATCATCATCAGGTGTCAAACAACCCTCTTTAAACTCTGACCCAAATTTCTCTTCTTTAACTTTAGTAGGTTTTGTGATTTGAATCTTTCATGAACTAGACTCATAGTTTGACTAGATCATCCTTGTTCGAAAATATTATACATATCATCAAAGATCTGATATACCTCTGTGTGATTAACTACTCTGATGATTTTTCAATACTTTCTTGAGTCTTTAGTGTAAACTTCCTAGTCAATGATTGGGTATTTGGTTTGTAAGGCTTCAACATTCATCCCTTCTTCTGGAACTATGACCATTAGCTATTGTAGTTGTTCTTGAGACAGTTTCATCTTTTTATTCTTCAGCTGGTTCTTATCCTTCTCATATCTTTTGTCTCTTTGAACTTCTTGATTAAGTTCTGTTCAACAACTCCTTTGAGCTTCTCCAGCTACAACTTTAGGAACTGTATCATTACGCTCCATTGGAGTAAAAGTATTTACCCTCTTCATTGTGGTCTCAAATAACTCTTTAATCTCATCAAAGGAAAGTTTCTTTAATTGTTGTAGAGTGTGACTTCCTATATGCTTGATATAATTACACATGTAAGTCCTTTGTTGAGCTTGAGTCATGGGCTTGTTCCCTCTTTATTTAGCTCTTTGTTAGGCAAATTTTCTCATTATTTCATTTATAAGCTCTACAAGTAATCTTGCCTTGTCAGCTTTAGAGTATCTTTCTCTTTCTTATGCTTGTAACCTGTGAGCTAACTCTTCATCAGCTTTAATTTGAGCTTGTATGTTATCCCATTCTTCACATTGAAAGTGCTAGCTTCTGGGTTGAACTCTGACATCCTTTGCCTTTCTTCTTCTTCAAGTTGTTCTTGCAATCTCAAAGCTTCTTCCAACCCAAGTCTTTCTTGCTCTAGTTGCAACTTTGTCTTCTTCTGAACAGGTTCAACTTCTTTCATAATAGCTTTCCCTTTATCTTTTCTTTTTGCTGCACTTCTTTTGATATACACTAAACTTTCAGCAGCAGTTTTAACTTCAGGGCTGGAAGTACTAACTTCTGCACTAGCAGTACTAACTGGTACATTAGCAGTACTAATATCAGGCTCAGCAGTATAATCTTCTTCAGGAGTAATAAACTTAAAATCAGGTTTCTTAAAATCATGCTCATGCCTCCCCTGATTCTGTGCACTCATCTGTACTAGAGTAATTCTCTCATCTTCATCAATCTGAGCAATCTTCCTCCCCTGTTTGGAAGGATCCTCTTGATTATCTTCATCATCAGAAATCACAAGTCTGACCCTTCTTCTAGCTTTGCTTGACTTTACTTTGGGCTTCAACTTCTTCACTTTCGTGATGAGCTTAGTGTAAGCAGCACCATATGTCAGTTTGGTTTTCTTTAAGTCGGATTCCAAAGTCTCCACTTTCTTGGATAATGTGGTACAAAGAACCGTTAATTCATTAAGTGTCATACTGCCCTCATCACTTCTAAGTGAGTAAACTCTTAGGAGAGGTGAATCATGGGGCACGATAGCAGCCTCTTCTGCAACATGGGTTGTTTGTATAGATGGTGGTGAAGTTGGTGGTTGTGAGGTGGATGGAGCACTGATGGGTGTGTGATGGGACTCAACTAGGATTGCTGATCCTTCACCCTGTAAAATCTAACCCTGAACAAGCATTGTTTGAAATAATAGAGTGTCCACCCCAGTATATCATTTGGAAGCTCTTTTCATATTGCTAAACAGTTTTTGTGTAAGGGTAGGAGTAATATAAAGTCTTTTATGAGGCAGAAGTAATCTCTTGTGCTTGTTCAAAAAGATTTGTATAAATCTTGGATACATTAAAAATTTTGTTTTACTATCCAAGTTTTTTACCATGGCTTCAAAAATCAAGTTGGAAAAATTAAAGGTTCTATTTGTGGCTAAGAAAATGATAGCAGTTTCTATATTGCTACTAAATTGTTCCTAAGCAGTTTTCTTAAAACTTAAGCGTGAAGGAATGGTATTAATCAAAAATTTCAACTGAGGAAAAAGTGTCCCTTTTGAAAGTTAAGTTTCAAATTGGACACATACCCCATTAGAGCAAGTTGCTCAAAAATCTCTATAGTAGGCAAAGTGCTAAGACCATCAGAATCTTCTAACTTAAGATGTCTTCTAATAGATGCTCAAAAACACCTGACTTACCCAACAATAGAAGCATTGATTTCCACATCTCCATTCTCAATGTGTGCTTGCAGAATCAGTTTTGCCAAAACTGTTCTAATGAGAGAGACGATAGATAGTTAGACTTTCCAGTGAGGGATACTTATGTTGAATTGCAGTGAGAAAATCAATTATCTGATGAAATCCTTCACTTCCTTCTGACTTCTGTAAGTAGTTAACCATGTTGTGCTTGTCGCAGAAATCTAAATTCGCCATTGAATGAAGAAAATTTAGATTAGGTTCGTGATGTTGTAAAGAGAGTATTAGCTTGGCAAAGTTAATTGAGATTATATAGAGAGCGCTTAGGGTTTTGATTTAACCGAATAAATGAAATTTTTTCTTATCTTGAAGAAAGCTTATGATTTTATAGAAAGATCATGAATTCTCCAAATTAGTCAAACCTATAGACGAAGTAGTTGGCAGAAATTTTGCAACGGCTATATTTAATTAAGGAAATTCTGTTATACCTCAAACAGTACTAACGGTCACCCACCATACAAATTTTAAGCCCTAACATTACTAAACTTTTAAGCCTAGCCGTATTAACTCATGCCCATCAGTATTTAAGATATGCCTGGCAGTTTTTGTACTAACCTTAATATTGACAGTGTTAAGTTTATGCCTAGCAGTATCAACTCCAATTCTGCTCCAACAAATATTGCCATCATAAATTTTGATTCTCATAATTTCTCTTTCTGTTTTTCAGCTCACTAAATCTCTCATTTCTTTTTCTCACAAATTCACTCTTTCTGTTTTTATCACACAATTCTCTCTTTCTGTTTTTAGCTCACTATATCTCTCTTTTCTTTTCTCACCAATTTAGACAGTTTTGTACAATGTTCCATCAATTCTATTAGTTTCATACTATCCTCCCTACTTCCAAGTGTGTTAAATCTTGAGAGAGGTGGATCATTAGACTATTTAGATGTATTCTCAAACCTAGTTTGAGCATCTACACCCCCCAATATGGTATCTTGGCACCTGGGATCACTACATGAACCAGTTCCCTAAGGACTTGGCTCATTAAGTGTTGCCATAGATTGGGATCTATTGATGTTACCACTGTCCTGCTCTGCTTCTAAGCTAGAAGCAGTAGTGGCAGCCCTTTCCATTCTGTCACCTAACTCCTTATGGACAGCCTCATCACCAACCTTTTTAGGGGGACCACTAGACTGAGGTATCTTTGTGTCCTGACCTCTTTTGATTTGCCTAGGTGTTTGACTCATCACACACTTTTGTTTGATGTTACATGTCCTTCCATCCATTCTTGACTGCATATTGACATCATTAGCCTCCCCTCAATTCAATACCAGATACTCAATATGCTTAGCCTGCAAATGTTAGTCCAAAACCAAGAATACACAATCCAAAGTATTTTCTTGTTTAACAGTATTAATTTTGACTAACAGTTTGAACTAGCAGTCTTAAGTATAACTAGCAGTACTAATTATACTTAGCAGAATTAACTTTTGCCTAGCAGTACTAAAACCTGCCTAGCAGCATTAACCTACAACTACCAGTTTTATTTCCAAATTCATGTCATATTAATCATTAGTCTAACAAACACATCTTAGAGATTAAGTAATCCAATGCTAGCAATTAGAAAGTTAAACCTGCTAACATCAAATGCCTTTGTGAGAAGATCTGCAACATTGTGATCTGAATGTACCTTAATTACTTGAATGAGCCTCTTCTCATAAGAATCTCTGATGAAATGGTGCCTTATTTCAATGTGCTTGGTTTTAGCATGAAACTTTGGATTCTTCACAATACAAATGGTGCTTTCATTATCAATGTAAATCTTGGTGTTCATGAAATTGAACCCATAATCAAGCATTTGATTTTGGATCTACAACACCTGTCCATAGCAATTTGCAGCAGCAACATACTTTGATTTAGTAGTGGAGATGGCAACTATAGTTTGCTTTTTACATTGCCATGAAATCAACCTTTTTCCACGAAATTAACAACCTCCTTTTATGGATTTCCTGTCAAGACTAGCACCAACATAATCACTGTCAGAAAAGGCTTCCAAGTCAAATGGTGAATCTCTAGGATACCAAAGGGCCAATTTAGGCTGACCTTTCAAATATCTAAAGATCCTCTTCACTGCATGAAGATGTGAGACTTTCAGAGTAACATAGAACCTTGCACAAGCACAAACAACAAATGTTATATCAGGCCTAGAAGCTGTTAAGTACATCAATGATCCAATCATTGATCTGTATAAGTGAACATCCACATTGTCAGCTTCTTCATCCTTGACCAATTCCTTGTTAGGCTTCATAGGAGTGCTTGTTGTCTTCACAGTGACAAAATCAAACTTTTTCAGAATATCAGCCACATACTTGTCTTGGCTGATGAAGATTCCATCCTCCTTTTGTTATACATGAAATCCTAAGAAGAAGGTGAGCTCCCCCATAGAACTCATCTGGAATCTCTTGTGCATTATCTGCTCAAACTCAAGACATAAAGACTTCTTTGTAGACCCAAAGATGATGTCATCAACATACACTTGTACTAACAGGATATTACCTTTGTCTTTCTTGATCAACAAAGTCTTATCAATAGTGCCTCTTCTAAATCCATTTTCCAATAAGTAGGTAGACAGGGTCTCATACCAGGCTCTAGGAGCTTGATGTAAACCATATAAAGCTTTTTCTACCTTATAAACTTTGTCAGGGAATTGTAGATCTTCAAAACTAGGAGGTTGGCACACATACACCTCCTCTTCAATAGTACCATATAAAAAGGCACTCTTCACATCTATCTGGTACACAATAAACCCCATAAATGATGCATGGGCCAAAAATAACCTAATTGCTTCTATCCTAGCAACAGGAGCAAAAACCTCATTATAATCAATGCCTTCTTCTTGGGTATAACCTTGTACAACCAGTCTTGCCTTGTTTCTAAATACAATTCCTCTCTCATCTTTCTTGTTTCTATACACCCACTTAGTTCCAATAGCCCTCTTAGCTTTAGGAAGATCCACCAGAGTCCAAACCTTTTGAAGTTTAAATTGCAGAAGCTCCTCTTGCATTGCTTCTATCCAGCTTGGATCTGTCAAAGCTTGAATCACCTTCTTGGGTTCATTTTGAGAGAGAAAATAGGCAAATAAGCAATTTTGATAATCTTTGTGATTTGTTCTCCTCTGCTTTTTGATGTAACTGCCCATAGTATGTTCTTCAGAGATATTGATCATTCTCCTTGTTTGAGTAGCTAAATTTAAGTCTCTAATAATCTAGTCTTTAGGATGATCCTTATGAATTCTAGTTGTGGGAATAGGACTGACATTCATGGTGGTTTCCAAGTTGTTAAGGTCAGCCTCTACACCCACATCTTCATCATCATATGCACCATCAAATATGCCAGTGTTTTCCAAAGATTGCATACTTGAATCATTAGGAATAGGACTAGCAGTATTAATATTTGGATTACCAGTATTAATATTTTCACTGGCAGTATTAATACTTGGCCCAACAGTACTAGCAGATGGACTAGCAGTACTATCTCTGTTAGTGCTGTTAGCATAACTTTCTTTATGTTAAACAAACAAATTATCTAATTCAGCTCTGAAATCTTGCACATGCTGGTCAGCTTCTTTATTTGAAGCTCCTCCTTCCTTTTCTTGACCATTTCTTTGACTTACATCATCATCTCCTTTGTTTGGTACCTTATCAGCATCCTTATCATCTATGCTCTGAGTACTTGAAGAGAGGGGGGAATTAGAAAGCATGAGTGGTAGCAGTATGTATTCATGATCAGATGCTTTCTCCTTTCTAGCTTGCCCTGCATTAACATTTATCTCTATACATGCATCACCATTAGTTTGATTTCATGTAGTAACTGGCTCATAATTCATAGATTTTGTTAGTGAATCAATATCAAAGAGCCATTCTGGACCACTCCCTGCAACATTGGGTTTGTTTTCAAGAAAGTTTATGTGCAGGTTCTCCTCTACCTTTCTAGTTCTAGTGTTAAATACCCTAAAAGCCTTGCTATTTATAGAGTATCCAACCAAGAACCCCTCATCAGCCTTCCCATCAAATTTGCCTAGGGAATCTAAGGTATTAAGAATAGTCACAGGACACCCAAAAGGTCTCATAAAGTTTATACTAGGTGGTCTACCAAGTAATAGTTCATAAGGTGTCTTGTTGTGAGGCTTGGTTACTAGAACCCTATTTTGAACATAACAAGCAGTATTAACTTCTTCAGCCCAAAATGTAGTAGGTAATAATGAATCTACTAGCATAGTCCTAGCTGCCTCTATTAGTGTCCTATTCTTTCTTTTAGCAACTCCATTTTGTTGTGGAGTTCTGGCAACACTAAACTCATGTCATTATTTTTAAACTCAGTTCCATTGTCACATCTGATGATTTTAACCTTATGATTTATTTGGTTTTCTATGCCAGTTATAAAACTTTTAAGGATCCTACTAGTCTCATCCTTAGTGGCCAAAAAGAAACCCAACTAAACCTACTATAGTCATCAGTGACAACAAGGAAATATATCTTATGATTGATACTCCTTACAAATGTTAGCCCAAATAGGTCCATATGTAACATTTATAAGGGATGGCTGATAGAGCTCATAAGCTTGGTCTTACAAGAGGCTTTGTGTTGCTTTCCCTTCTGACAAGCAACACAAGAATAGTCATTTTCAAAAATCTTTGAAGGTAAGCCTCTAACAAGGTTTCCCCTCACAAGTTTGTTCATACTTTTAAAGTTTATATAACCAAGCCTCATATGCCATAAATTAGACTCATCTAATGTATCCATTGCAATTAAATAAGTCAAATATCCTAAAGGAACAACATTCTTTAGATTAAAACTATACATGTTATCCTGTCTGGGAACTTTAAGCAAGACTTGACTTTCATCAAGTAGCTTAAAGGCAGGAGATAGAATAAGACATTCAGTCTCAGTAAAAAGAACACTGTTTTTCTTGTCACACATTTGTGAGATAGATAAAAGATTAAACTTAAGTTCTTTTACAAAGTATACATCTTCAAAGTCTAATTTCCCAGTCCTAATTTTACCTTTATTAGTGATTTTACCTCCTTTAGGACTTCCAGCAAATGCAACAAATCCTCTATCAATGTCTTAATAATCTATTAGGTAGGACTTGTTCCCAGTCATATGCCTAGAGCATCCACTATCAAAAATCCCTTCATTCTATAAAGCATATTGTGGATTACTCTACACTTAAAATAAGAGAATTAGTTTCTCTTGGGGACCCAAGCCATCACTGACTTTAGTCTCCCTTGAGGATCAACATAGTCAAATTTTTTAGGCATGTATGATCCACTATCTTTGGAGATATGGTCAATTACTTTTCCTGTTGGTCTCCAAATCCAGCATGCTGAGGACTTAACAGCATTTCCCCTTTTTCCCCCAACAGTTCTAACTACTACTTCTAGCCTAGTAGTAGTTACATTATTAAGCTTAGCAGTATAAACTTTTTCATTAAAATTATTGGTTTTAGGTACTGATTTTTGGTTAAAAGACCTTCTTAATGGTAAATGTGCTTTAAAATAAGAATATTTTATGGGTGATGCAGCATTCACTCTTGGTTTAGATGCAGCAGTATTAACATGCCTGGCAGTACTAATTAATGCTGCTGCTCTTGGAGAGCTTTGCTTAGCAGCATTAACTGGCACTAGTCTAGACTTTGTTGCAACTACTGTTGGACCAAATTTCCTTTTAAGATGTGGGTGAGTCAATTTGTTTTGGTGATTCACCCTCTGAGCATTGTTCCATATTGGTCTAACTTCTCTTTGACCAGTAACCCTTCCCATATTATTCAACACAGATTTTCCAACTATTTTATTCTCATAAAAGTTACATTCCTTGATTAAATGGTTAAGACTTCCACATACAAAACAAGCTTTCTTATTGAACTCAAAACCATCCCTTAGTTTTTGAGTCATTAGTCCATTCCAATTTCTTTTATCAACCCTAGGACTCTAACTTTTCTTAAGGTTTTCAGCTTGCCTGTATGTGTTTTGTTCAATAACAGATTTCCTAGTATTTTCATCTGATTTAACAAAATTGATTTTGGCATAACTAGGTTTATTATGTTTAATTGAAGGTCTAGTCACACAGTCATCATCACTATCAGACTCCCACTCTTCAATTATAGGAGCACTAGGCCTAACATCTTTAGGTTGTTCCAAAGTATCCTTACTAGACTTAGATGCAGTTGATTTATTTCTAGGCACACTAGTGATAGTTTTACTCACATTAGTCTTATAGACAGAATCATCTAATCCAGCAAAGGACAAGTCAAGTCTTGAGGGAATGTAGTTCCCAGTGTAGGGAGGGGGAACTGCATGATATCCCTCAACCTTCTTAAACCTATCATTTACTTGATTATTTTCTTCAGTCTCATTCACACTACTATCAGATGCACTTTCAGAAACTTCACTTTTATTCACATGACAATAATGCAATTCATTTTCATTCATTTGACTGTCATAACCAACACCAAACTTGTTATTAACACTTATTTGACTATTTATCAGTTTAGTTAGCTTCATAGATGATGTTTCAAACTTTTCTAATTTTAGTTTTAAATCATTTTTTCTCTTAAAGCCTCTGCTAACTGATTTTTAAGCTCTGTGATAGAATTATCTCTTACCTTAACATCATATTTCAAAAATGCAACGTCTTCTTCATAAAAAAACTTCATTTTTTTGATGAACAACAATTCTAGCTTCTAATGATTCTAAGCCTAATTGATAAGCTATTATTTCTAGATTAGCTTTATTTAGAACTTCACGTTGTTGATCAAACTATTTTTGAAGAGACTAATAAGATTCTAAACACTCTTTAGAGTAATTTTGTACCTCAGTATTTAAGCTTGATGAACTGGATGATCCTGAAGACAAATGAGCCATTAGAGCAAAGTCTGTGGGTCCTTTTTTAGCCTGTGTTAGCCTCAAAATATTAAGTCAAACAAGGAAGTTCGTTCATTAAGAATATTACGTGTTGGTCATTTAATTATGTAACGTTGTAATAGGCTAGAAAAGAAACCGAGCTCATTTAGTAAGCTAATATTAAATGTATTGCGGGTTTAAACCTAAGCAAATCCCGAGCCTAGTCCGTGTCAAAGCCCTACACGTCCAATGTAAGTGTATGGGTATATAAACCCTTTTCCACCATGGAAAAGGGTGTTGGTTGTTTTTCTCTTACAAGCTAATATTACATCCTTCCATTTTTCTCTCTCTTGTTTTTCTCTCTAAACATCTTCTTATCTTTTTTCTTATTTTCTTATTCAATCCATGTCCTAAATAATGAAGTGAAGTGATTACGAGGTTCCGACATTTGGTATCAGAGCCTCGGGTAGATTAGTGGTTGTTTTGTGGTAATAAGCTTAAAATTTTAAAAATTTCATGGCTTATTTGAGACAAAAGCCCACGGCTTGTTTATGCTTTGGCTTATTGATTCTTAAGTGGTGTTAAGCTTGAGCTCACTAGCTTATATAGCTTTTACGTGCTTATTTCAAGAATCAAACATAAGTTTTTTGTTGTTTTTGGTTATTTTTTTGTTTTGTTCGAAAGTTTTGGTATAAAACATCGAGTTTGGTGTTGTGTTAGTCACTTAAACTGGAAAAGGAGTGTACTTTCATGTTTGTATCAAGCCCTAGCAGTGTCTTCTGAAGTTTTATAGCTTATTTTAGCTTATTCGTAGCTTATTGTGGTTTAAAAAATGGTTTTAACTTGTTTTTCAATCTAGCGAGTTAGGTAATTTCTTGATAGCGAGTTACGGGTTTGTCATAAGGTGTGTTTGTTTGTTTGCTTAAAGTGGAACAGGACAAACAGGTTGAAAACGACGTGTGTACTTGTTCGAAAGTGACATCCTTGGCAGCTTGTAGTAGTGAGTTACGAAGAACAAGTCCAGCGAGTTAGAGACTTGAAAATCTAGCGAGTTACAGGTTTCAAAATCTAGCGAGTTACAGGTTTCAAGGTTTAACGAGTTACAGGTTTATTTGAAGACAAATTCTCTAGTTCTAGCGAGTTGTTATGCTACGCAAGTTTTGCCAGATCAGCGAGTTAGCAGAAGACAGTAGCGAGTTATCTTAGCGAGTTAACAGGAAATTGAAGACCTTTTCCTAAGCTCATATCCAAACGTTATGCTGCACAATTCTTCTCAAAGTAACGAGTTGTGCCACTGAAATCCCTTGTTTTTAAAACCTAATTTCCTTAAAAAAAATGATGATTTATTACTCACTGTCTAATCAAAAGTAGCGAGTTGATCCGCGCATCAGGTGGTATGTGACTGAATTTGGGAATCTATTACTCACTGTCTAATCAAAACAACTTGAACCATAACAACAAACAATCACAAGGACTCAAAAGACAACTAATTCAACACAAACAAACCTTAATCTCAATTAATTTACATTTACGGTTTTCTATTGATTTTGTAAAATCCCGCGAAAGACTCCATTCTTTTCTTGGTTTTAACCATAGACTTGTAAAATCCCATGGACGTTAATTGTATTTATTTTACCACAACTACAATCACAACACATCTACTTAAGATCCATCAATCATTTTCACTTCATAATTTAACAATCATTCATCATGACTACTCCAATTGTAACTTCCACAACTGACAGACAAATGCATAACAACATTATGGCAGTTGGTTCAAGGGATCGTCCACCAATGCTTGTAACAGGACGATATGCACAATGACGATCACGGTTCTTAATATACATTGATACAAGACCAAATGGTGATGCCTTGACGAAATGCATTCTCAAAGGTCCTTACACTCCTACTACTGTCATAATTCCAGTTGTACCTGCAACGGATAATTCTCCAGCAGTTCCTGAACGAACAACAGTTGAGACTGTCTTAAATATGTCTCTTGAAAACAAAGCTCATTTTGAATAAGAAAAGGAAGCGATTCATTTGATATTGACTGGAATTGGAGATGAAATACACTCAACTGTTGATGCATGCAAGACAGCTCATGAAATGTGGGAAGCTATCAAAAGGCTACAACAAGGTGAATCACTCAACTTCCACATAAAAATACTAAATCTCATAGGCCGAAAACACATCTTCCTGTTCCACTATAATCCATCGTATGGAAAAAGGAGAGTAGACTTTTATTTTGATGACATACTTGACAAGCCTTTACAAATCACCAGTGGCTCCGAAACACAAACAAAAACAACAGGTGAACACAACCATCATTTTATTTATTTTTCCATAGAACGTCTGCCTTATGTGCAAAATCTAACCTATTTATCTTACTCCTGAAACAGGAGGGAATGAGCTAATCTCATCTGAAATAGAAACACTTGAATTTCTCTCAAAAGAAATACGAAGCAGTGGAACAACACATATACCCGATAACACCATCCATCTGATTGCAGGTATATGAAAAAAAACAGAACAAGGAAGTCATATTAGTTATATCAAATCAGCATGGCATAACATTCGACCTATAACCCTATTACAGGCAGCCCAACAATGGCAACACCAACAACAACTGAAACAACTCTCCAGCTAAAGGGAAAAGCAAAATAAGCTCAAAAGAAACATGTAGCAACTATGGAATTCAATACTCATCTTTGAAACTAAAAAACATATGTACGAACCTCCGCACTAATTTTCTACTACCCACAGGAACACCGACTATGCAGGTTCAGTATCCACCAAAAAGCAACCACCTAAAGAACCAAAAACAGGAGTCGCGCCAGCCATGAAAACATCAAAGCGAGTACTCTTCCCAGACGAACAAGAGGACAAGAACAAGGAAAAAACATACTAATAGAAAAGATGCAAGCCACTTTAGTAATAACATGACTAAGTCTTAGCAGAAAAAACTAAGTCAGGAAGTCCAAACTATATAAAATCAGATGGCATTCCCCTTTGAGTTAAATTTAGTGTACTTGCTTAATTGTCGCGTTTTATTTTGTTTCCCGTTAATTGTTAAGTGTTTAATTGTTTTTAATTGATTGATTTTAAGTGTGCTTTTAATTAGTAGCTATAGAAAACCCAATCAATCTTCAAACCCATTCAAATCATTATCCAATATCAAGCGAGGTTTTAATTTCTTAAATCGTTGGGAAAACGACCCGGGGAATCATACTTTCCGGAAAACATACGTATATTATATATTATATATATATCTTTTAGAGTGAGCTTTTTTTAAGGGAGACTTAAAGAAAGTTCTTAATTGCTCTTTTGATATTTTATTATATATTTTATTATTGTGTGTTTAAAATCAACAATCAGTAGTGTTAGAATGATATCATTTTATCACCATGACACAAAAATAAGAAAAGATTTTAGAGAGAGAAAGTAAAATGAGAGAAAATGGTTACTTGCTTAAAGAAAAGAAATGAGAAGCAACAATAAGCAACACCCTTCCTAACATGCTAGGAAGGGGTATTTATAGTTACAAGAGATAAAACCTAAGATGGTTTGTTTGGGCTTTATGTTGGGCCAGACCTAATACAAATGGGCTTAAGCCCGACACCTAGGCCCAATTAGCTTAAATGAATTCCCGTCAACTATATTTTCTTATACAAGGCTCGGGATTGATAATGACCATCACTTTACTAAAAAACACGGCTAACAATCTCCCCCTAAGGGGTGGTCATTCAATTGTGGATCCTTTTTGTGACGTCTTGAGTCTTTGTGGTATATCATATATCATAACACGGGGTCGATTCTTGGACTTGGCTAGTTTCTAGAGAGAGAAACACATGAGAGGGTTTTTCTAGTAAGAGAAAATGTGTTTTTATGAGAAAGTAATAAATGACTAGCTTGCCTCTTCCAAAGTTGGAAGAGGCTTATATAGTACTTACAATATACCGGGTATTAGTACCCGACTCAATACCAAAAATCATACTATTAACTATTATACTACGAGCTATAATAAACAGTAAAATACACGGGGTGACCGAGTCTTTTTCTAAT
>BQNB010087175.1:804-13397 GCA_026074375.1 Tanacetum coccineum
GAATGACTTAAGACTTTGTCCTTTTCATTCCGTGCTTGGATTTGTTTGTTTTTGGATTTCTTTTTGGTCCTTTTCTTGAATATCCGTTTCCTGCACAATACAAAAGCAAAACATACAAATACAATGTATTTTTGGTATGTTTTTAGTCATTTAAGTCCGTTTTAAATGGAAAATGGTATGTGTAATTAAGCACATACCAATGACCCTAATGAAAATGCTGACATCTTCAAGATCAAAGGCAATTTATTTGACTACGAGACACCCTTTTGTAAAGCTTTCAATGATCTCAACTACCTCCTTAAAATTGACATAGATCTATTTACTTTTGATATTCAAGGAATCAAGACTTACGAGGAATATGAGTTGAATAATCCTGTAACAAGGGATGCTGAGGAATCGTGGTTGGATAAGGGGGTACCATATCCATTATGTGATCATATATGTGAACCATATCGCTTTAAGAATGAAGTAACCAAATGGCTTACGTGTAGCTCAGATATTGATGGGTTTTGTAACGGTGGAAAGATACCAGGGATGGTTCGGGTTAGAAGCATGACTTATTTCCAAGATCACAAGTGGTATGATGAATTAGCTGACGGAAAAATGAAAGAAGAAACCCTAATGCACAAAGCAAAAGTTGAAGAATCATAGAGAAAGGTGACTCGTGGTGTGATGAAATTCTTTGCATGGTTGATTAATAGTTTTAGGAACTTCCACGAACTAGACTATAATGTGCTTGTAAAGCTACAAGAATGCTGGTGGAAGATAAATGCTCATGAAGTCACACCATTCACTCGTTTGGAAAGTTATGGTTTGAAATCGTATGCAAACATCAAAACTGAAAAGGCTCATAACCCTTATCTTGAGGTTATTAATATCTTTGGTAGAAATTATGACACAAGCAAAGCTCAAGACAATCAAGGGCATGAAGAACGTAGGGATGATCCTACTCTTAAACCATCAGTTTGCAAAATCAGGAGATTAGAGATGATGAAGTACTCGTTCAATGCTGACGAAGAGTACATTGCCATAAAAGAGTCCAAGTACCTCAAACACTCAAAGGACAACCTTAAGGCTTATCAAGAACTTTTACGTATCATTGATGAGGGATAGGTTGTGGAAACACCCGATGAAGAATGAATGAAGAAATGAAGGAAAAGTCAAACTTAACAACTAGCTGAAACAAAAGTGCTTCCCGGGAGACAACCTGGTCGTTTTTAAATTATTTGAACTATTTTTAATTATTTGTTTGCACGAGTCTGTCTTCCCAGACACTCCATACGGCCTATCGAACCCCTTTGGATATGGCGTATGGATGTGTCTGGACGTTATCAGTCTGTAATTTAATTTCATGTACTTTAAAATCTTAATTGTTTTTAGAGTAACCATACGACGTATCCTAGGGTTTAGGATACGGCGTATTGATCCATGTTTAGTTGTGTGTTTAATTGTTTTCCTGTATCGTAACCATTGTATAACTGAGATAGGAATTGCACCTTTATCTTCTAATCTTTTATGCAGGACCTTGCTATAAAGAAATTAACGATATGGTATACTCTAAAAAAGACGTGTGTTGAACTCGTACGAGCATTCTGAAGCCTCGTCAACACACTTTTGCTCATAGCACTCACATTGGAGAATCATCCCGAGCAACATATCAGGGGAGTTCCTCGTTCTAATTATATTTCCCATTTTCTTTATTGTTTTATCTATACAACGAGGACGTTGTATAATCTTAGTGGGGGGATGGAGAATTAGAACGCCTACTTGTCCTTTCTTTTACAAAAACATGCTAATATGCTTAAATTATGCAAAATTTAATTTTTTTCTAGCATAACTTTTGCAAAAATTACTAGTTACATGACCTCGCACTCTATAACCCTTAATTTAAATTGTAAGAATTAAGCCTATTTTGTTTCCAAACGTTTACTAAAAATTCTACAAAAATTATAAGTATGCCGGTGATGTAGTGGACTTTAGAACTTGGCATGGTATATCACTCGAGACCACAATGATGAGTACTATGGATTTAGATGGAGAAACATTTTTAACTAGTAAATTTCTAAGAATACACCAAATGCCTAAATGTTGTAAAATTAACTAACCACACTAGTTAGTTAAATCCCGTGTAACCCTTTGCTTACTCTTACCATATGAGTAAGATCCCCTAGAAAAACCTGTTGAGCCATTTCTGTCTTTTTCACATCATATGTTTATTTTGTTACACCTTTACACCTTAGCCTACCCTGTAGATTAAGCCTACTTTATCAAAGTTGCTAGTTGCTTTTGAGTAAAGTTATGTATTTCCTGTGTCAAAGTGAAAATTTCTATCTCTGTTATGGTCGGGAAATTGCATAATGCAATGGGAAAATATGTAGCTCGTGTATTTTGCTACTTTCGCGATTATGTATTATGTCCGAAGTGAAGTGTTAAAGGACAAATTATCTGAAAAAATGATGATTGTGAAGACGGTGAAATTACACTGAGGTTTATGTTATGTAAAAAAAAAGGAAAAAAATTGAAAAATATATCAAAAAAGAGAAGGAAGTCTTATAGTCGGTTCGCTAAACTTAAACCGATGAAATTCTTGGAAGGATTATTCGTGGATAAAGATCAACGATGTATAGTTTTCTATCAAGTGGCCGATATTACCTCTTTTATAAAAGTATGTAAGTTTGGGATGTAAGGGAAGTTGACCGTTATGGGAACGCCAACTTAGGTTGTCTTTATCATATCTATGATCGAGGCATTTGTATATAGTTCGAGTCTTTATCATGGAACGGTCAGGGAAAAGTTACTAGCAACTACCTTGTTTGTTCAAGCTTAATCTATTTGTTTTGTGAATTTTATTTAACAATTTACTTCTCATTCCTAGCAATTAACCTTAGGTTTTACTCGAACGAGGTTTGGAGTGAGTCATGCATGTCTATTCTGTCGTTACGGCCCTGTATGCGTGATTTAGCCTCCTTGTTGGTTTATCACTTTTGGTGAAAACTAGAAGATCCCTACCTTATATCATTCTTCATCCTAACCCTTGGTTAAACTCAAATGAAGATGTGTTCAAACACACATGTCTATTCCGTCATTACGGCCATGTATGTGTGCTTCAGCTGCCTTGTTGGTGTGGTACTATCGGTGAAAGATTGTTAGAATGATTAACCCTTAGCCTTATATAAAACCCAATTTACCTTTTGACTTGTTTCTCCTTAGCTATAGTGGTGGAGATGTGTATCCCTGCCAAGCTTATGATACGAAGCTAATCACGATCGAGAAAATGAGCATACCACTTAAATGGTACACCATAGATTAGTTGAGTGATCTAAGTGATTTCATTTCCATATTTCGTGAGGTGCTTGGTCTTGTACAAGTGATTAAATCAAAAGAAGTGCTTAAACGAAAAAAATCCTTGACTTGATTAGGATACATTTTCAAAATAATCTAAAGTCTACTTGAGGACAAGTAGGATTCAAGTAGGAGGATATTTGATGACATCAAATAACGTTCACATTTATACCATCATTTATCCCAAATAAGTTACCCATTTTATATAATTATTTCAAGAATGTGTACTTAATTGCTTAAAAGTGTTATTTAAAGTAATTGGGGAGTGATTTGTGAAGACATGCTAAAAGGCGCATATTTTGGAGCTAAAACAAAGACATTTGAAGATTACTCAATTCTGACCAATACCGTATCCAGGAAAAGAGATACAGCGTATCAGCGCCAAGTCTTCACAAGAAAACGCATTCAACCAATTCCCAATATGGCGTATTCGCCTTCTGCCATACGCCGTATCCATGAAGATAATTATTCAGAGATACGAAGATATTATTATTTTGGGAATGTATATCATATTGATCTTAAACTTTGCACGCACTCCAAGGGATACACCCCAATACGCCGTATTGGCCTAGCCCAATACGATGTATCTAGGCTTTTTCAGAGGTTATAAATAGAAGACTCAAAAATGAGTTTTCAGTGTGCAAAATCATATTCTTCATACCATACACATAAAAGACGATTTTCTGAAGAAAAGAAGAGCAAACAAGGTCAAGCATCGATCACGATTCCATAGAAGACACCGTGTAATTCCTATACTCTTGTAATCATTTAATTTTTGGTATTGTTCAGTAAAACGTTTTGTTTACCTTGGTTAATTGATCACACTTGTATAATTACAATGGTTTTAGGCTAATACCCTTGGGTATTTGCCATCTTAATGATGATTTAATGTTTGGTTTGTTTTAAAATCAATTTTCTTAATTTATCGTTGAAAGTTTAATTATGTTTATCATATGATACTTGTGTACGTGTTTGAATATGCGACCTATCATTCAACTGGGTCTAGTTACGCCTAACAAGCGAGCTAGATACTAGGATAGCTCTCCATATCGTGTTTTATATCACTGGACCAATAGGATCACAAATAACGTTTTGTCATTGTCTTTAAATTAAGAGCTTAGTTGGACTGGCAGATAACCCGTAATGTTTCAACAAGTATGTTCTTGATTAATTGATAACGATCTGAATAGTGCACTACCAGTATATAAAATACCGTCAAACAGTAAGTGGGTAAAGTCCTGATGGGCTAGAGTTTTTCAAGATCACCATTGCTATAATCCCTAGATAGATTATAATTAAACTAAAAGGATGCTTTATGCGGATGCGTTAATTGTGATAGGATTCAACGTGTCTAGGTCTTAGGATGATGTCCCGCCTGAGTCTTAAGAATGATATGCCACTTCAAGATAAGAAATCATTGCACTAAATAAACAAACCAACATTTAATTGGATTTAATATGTCTAATACAGTTTTCTATTATTTGGCTTGCACCGCTCATTTATCTTCTGATTGTTTGCTTGCAAGTTTATTGTGTTTAGGATTGATTATTGTCACCATAAAACCTATGCTAGTCTCTCAGGCTAAAACCCCCCATCTATCGTTATAAGCCTATATAGCATAGGTTTAACAAGTAATTAGAATTAACTTAAGTAGATGTAATTAAAATACTGATAGATTATAAGGTTAATGACCTCGCTCTTAGTGTTCGACACCCTACTTACCATGAAACTCCACCCGATCGGGTACATTGCCCGTTAAAGTGTTGTTTTAGGATAAGTCGGCTATAAATTTTAAACTTAGTAATCAATAAATTGACCCTAGGCGACAACACATCACTTAATCTTAACCACCTTATAACTCCAATTAATTACAAACATGGTTGGTCTTTTGGTATTGTTCTCAACCTTAAAACTATTTGAAAACCTCGATCAAGGTAATTTGAGACATAAATCAAAACATTTAGTACCTCGATGGTTTTACTTTTCAAAAATTGCTCCCCCTTAACACGTGCATCGATACTTGAAAATGTTTAGCACATGAAGGGTGAAGCTCGCACTTAAGTCCTTAAGATCACATCTTTAGCCATATATTCTAATCTCATTTTCTCCCCTTATCAAAAATGTCAAATCTCTTGATATTTTGGATATCAATTGATTCAAATATGTTTGAAAACAGGTTGGGGAGAAAAATGTTCTGATTATTAACAAGCTGTATTAGTAACATTTTAATGCTCCCCCTCAATTTATGAGGGTATTGTATATATAATGTTAAGTACGTTAATTTGAAATTTTTTGAATTTATTGAAAAATTCGTACTCAAAAACTATTTATACTTTGACTAATATTATAAGTCTATACAACATATTCACATTATTCACAAGATAAGGTTTTGAGATTGGACCTAACGAGTATACGATACGCGTCATCAGTTTGTAGTCCATCTCGAGTTCCCGAGCACCAACCAATCGCTCTAGATTTTTGATGGTTCGCTTTTCACGCATCTGCTTATCAATCAACTCGACCATAAGGTCCGATCTCTTTTTGTCTATGACCGTCCACTTCCTCCTTGACATCTCATCATTGTATCCCAAACAAAAATTAAGTATTCTGTGATGAAGCTCATCCTGAACTTTCTTGAGTGTCCCGTCCGAGAACTTGTACAGCTTATCAGCCCGCATCACTCATTTTTGTTTGGCCAAGTCTTCATAGATTACCCCTGGTGGTTTGTATGATGGAGTGTAGAGTTCTTTAAATTTGATTTTAGGAAATATCTACTGAGGTGTAGTGATATTAAGCTTTTTTTGGTTACTCTCTACACCAAGCTGAAGATCCTTGACTTGACGTTTGATGATGAGACTTCTTGTGAACATACGAAGAGCCACAATAAAGTCAACGATGTCAGTTTTGTTGAGATGGAATAGCTTGTGTTGAACAACAAGAAGCAGCATGTCTTCAATGTCGTTCAAGTGTAGATTCACGAAGTCACCTTCTTTGAACTTGCATAGCTATCGATCAGCTCTTTTTACCACATCTTCTTCCAAGTAACCATACACATGTAGTTTCTTGACACTAACACTCTTTACACCAATAATTTTTTGAGTGGAATAGACATTATGCTTGGAAAATTTGTTCATCTGAGATCTGTACCAAAGCTTACACCATTCACCCCAATGCTTGATCCCCTTTGCAGCGTCTTTGTCATACGCATGTTTGATGGTACTCCAAAGCCTAAGGACCATTTCTTTAATACCTATAATCTCATACCGATCTGCTTTTGTCTTCGTGATAGACGTAGTGTACGTTCTCTCTGGATCAGAAGATTTCAGATACTCCAGATCATTGTTGAAGAAGTAATCAGTAGCAATGGTTAGATAACCTAGGTGACCTTATAGAGGAAAAGGTTTGGACAGGTTAAAGGGGTAACAATCTTCTTCAAGATTATTCTAGTCAAGTTTGTTTGTCAATGCATTGAAACACTCTTGGAAGTTATACTCAAGTTCAATGTTGCTAGTTCATGTGCCTTTCAGCAAATTATAGGCAGGTCCTAACAAGAGATCTTGAGTAAGATTGTCAATCTTGAGTCGATTCAACACATACTTAGAGAAGTCAATAGGAGTGGCCATAAGATTGTTGAATGTGAGAGAATCCTTTGTAGCAGAGACCAAGTACAACTTGACGCTTGTTCCATTCCGGGTCAGGAGTAGGAGGCCTTGGAGGTTGCTTAAACCAGTCTGGGTTAGGAGTCTTGGTTATCTTGGGTTTAGAAGTATCTTGTGGTTGATCATCATCATGTACTACATCTTCTCCCGCATTATCTATTAACACCTCAGCAATAGGTTCTTCTATCGGTTCCTTTATAGATGCAGACTTACCAGTTTTAGAGCCTTTTAATGGAGCTTTACCTTTAGGGATTTCCATGGTGGTGGATGGTTTCTTGGAAGACTTTGACTTTTTGATTCTTCTCCTCTTTGTCTTCTTACCCTGGTTTGGTCCAGCTGGAGGGTCATTATCATCATCATCATCATCATCGTAATCATCATCATCATCATCATCATCATGGTTTCTTTTATGGTCCTTGACCGTGTTAGCGACTCCCTTATCCATGGCATTTTCATCCTCTATCGAAGCTTCCATAAGAGAATGGTACAATCTATGATTAGCAAAATTTATGTTAAAAGACTTATTTTCATGCATGGTCTGGTAAAGAGCGCTTTTTTGATAATACTCTTTGAGAGCTGCCTTATCTGTAGACTTGATAGTATACTTTGGCATCTTTTGCTTCTCAGCTTGTTCCTTCTTAATCTTGAGAATCTCTGAAGCACTTTTCTTAAATTCATGTTCAAGGTTAATTGTTAGAGTCTGGATCTTGCTTGACTCGGGAGCTGGCTTCACAGATTATTTCTGAATAAGGTATGTAGTATGTCTCTATAGAACCTTTTAAAGATCATCACTGATTTTAGATCCAAGATATTATTTAACAACCGTTGGAACTTGTGACTTGAGAGTAGCAAGAGCTTTAACAGAGTGATCTATTTTCTTAATCTCGGACACATCCTTTTCCAATTTTGAAACTCTTAGCTGAACAGCAGATAGTGCATTGGATTCAGGGAAAACAGTGGTGATGGTTGGAGCATCAGTTATGATTGGTGGTGAAGGGATTGGTGCTGTTGATTGTTGTAGAGGTGCAGGTGGAATGGTAGTAATAGATGGAGGAGGTAAAGTTGTTACAGGTACTGCTGAAGGAGTTTCTTGTACTGGTGTGAGGACTAAGGGCTCAAAAATCGCAGACACAGGTACTTGAATCACAGGCGGAGACTGGATATGTAGAACTTCAAATTGAATCTTAATATCCAATAGCAAGCTGATCTCTGCATCTGTAGTATCCTTAACAGTACCAATTAAAAAAGTATCAGAAGAAAGTTTAAGAAATTGATCACCAAAACCTAAAGATACAGATAAGCTGGAACTTGTTGGTCGAATTTTAGCTTTCTTAGAATCATCCTTTGATTCTTCAGTCTTTTCAGCATCTGCCTTGGCCGCATCAATATCTTCTTCATCACCGTTTCTAGATTCTTTAACTTCAGCATTGGTCATCTCTTCATCCTCATCGTCATTTACATGTTCTTTACATTGTAAGACCTCATCATCAGTCATTTTAAGATCGACACTTTTGTCATCATCAGTATCAACTTTCTTCTCATCATCTTCCTCAGAATCAATCCAATCAAGTTCTTCTTCCTCATTTAGGTCTTCTTTTGAGTATTCTCTCTCTTGTTCAGATCCCCACTTAAGAATAACATTTTCTTCAGTTGAAACCTTTTCCTCATCGGAAACCCCTAGTTTAGTACCAGTTTCTTCACTTGAGGTAGTAGAGACGACTGTGGACTCATCGGGAACCCCTGGTATCCTACCAGTTCCTTCACTTGAGCCTCCAGTACCTGGCTATTTTCTATTAGTTTTCTTGATTTCTTTGAGAACTTGCATAACATTTGCAGCTTCTTGTTCTTCAGGAGTTAAAGATTGAACACCTTTGAGCTTAGGCTTTGAAGTAGCTGGTTTTGGCTTTGGAGCACTTGGAGTGTCTTGAATGACTACACTCCTTGTACTTTTACTACCAGTCTTTTTCTTAGCAGGTCCGGGATCAGATTCAGTCACAATCCTTGCATGAGTAGCATGGACTTGCCTTGTAGCTTCATCTTCTGTAGCTTTAGTTAAACTGATAGATTTACCTGATTCCAAAGCGACATCTGGATCAGGAATGATGTTGTCTGCTGCAGAAATTGTGACTTTCTTCTTTACCACTCTTCTACTAGCAGTTCTCTTTCTGGCTTGTTCAGAGTCAGACTTATCAGACACATCGACATCTGCCACATGAGTATCTGCAGTCTTCTTCCTTTGTGAACCTTTACCTCTGCTCTTCTTAGGAGGAATTTGACCAGCTGAGTACTTGATGAACATCTAGTAAGATTCAAATTGTTTAATCGCATCATTCAACATCATATTAGGAATAGCTAGTGCATATTCCTAATAGTCTTCTCTAATTTTAACAAACTTAAGTATGCTTACAATACCATCATCCTTGATTGTATGATAGTGTTGATACTTGAGGTTGGAGAGAGACTTGTGTTATGAGAGGAAGTAATTGATGACGACTTTGGTGAATCGGGGAAATGGCATAGTTTCACGTCTTGATTTTCTTTCCTTCATGTGATCAATCTGGAAAGCAAAGTCTTCCCAAATCAACTCAGGATAGTCAACATTTTCTCTGTAGAACATGCTCCATAGTATGTCAATTCTAGATTTTCTCAGTTTGTCATAGCTTGCTATCTTTCCAGAGAGACACTTGTTGATAATTGCCGCCAGAGTTCTCTATGGTTGATGCATGTGATCTACAAACATGTTGGTGTGCTTGTGTAGTGGACCTTTGTAGCCAAAGTCAGTGAGGAAGGTGAGGGTATCATCATCATCTTGTACCAATGTAAATTCTTCACCTTCCACTCTTGGACAGTTATTCAGAATATTTCTAAAGACTTCAGCATCAACAATGCACTTCTTATTGGCTAAGAGGAATTCATATGATTCAGAGTCTTTGACCTTCTTGATTGTATACCAGAACTGCTGCATAAAGATTTTAGGGACATTTACAGAGATAGTGAATGCCTTGAAGCACATGGAATTCTTGATTATATCCATGATCACTTGAAATGTTTCTTCCTTCTGTGTCACAGTGGTTTCCAGTCTGACGTTGGTAGAGCTTATCTTGACTCTTTCTGTAGATGGAACCCATTTCTCATCACGAGCAACAACGTAAAGCCTAACATGTTTTGCCTTTTTCCTTAAGATTTTTACTTTAAATCAGCGAAATGTGACGAGAGTATTTGGGAGTGTTTGGAATTTCCAATAAGTGTGAGTGAGAGCGAAATGTGTTTCAAAAAACTATAACCGGCCATGTTTCTAGAAATGGCAAGAATGGCTCTTGTTGTTTATATCCTTTTCTATTTTCATTTTAAACTTATAACTAAGTATAAACTAATTATAGAAATGGCATATTAAGCCCCTAAAGTTGTAAGCTTGGATCTTAAGTCCTAGTTTTTGCCATTTAGACCCTAAAAGTTAACACCAATAACATCGTAAGTCCTTTTTGGGTTAAAACTGATATAATCCATTATAGTTAAAAACCTTTTTCCATATATTCCGAGATGGCTTTTTAAAAGATCATTTTTGAAAGAATTTGACTATTTCTCCCCCTCAAATAATGTCCCGTTTTCTATTTAAAGAGCCGTAGACATTGTTTGAGCGATAGAAAATTCGTTGAAAATATTTTCTAATCAGAAACTGATATGTTTAATTATTTTTCAAAAACAACACCAATAAAAACAAGCTTTCTCTCGTTTTACATAAATAAATGCACTGACACGTACAGTTATTTGATTAGATAGTACGGGTTGTGTTGTAAAGTAAACACAAGCCTTTGAATGAATATGAAGTAATTCATTCCCGAGAAAAATTCATTTCCCGCTGTGAGGTCAAATTTTCTTTTTGGTGAAATACTTGCCTTTAAATTAAAGACCGGGTTGCTATCTGAAATAATATCAAGCCATATGACATGTTTTGAAAACAATTTGAACTTCTGCTCGAACTTAATTTACAGCCTCATATCATTATTGAATGACATTTCTAAGGCCGTAAATGTTATCGATTTTCAAAAGACATGTCCTGAACACTATATTTTATATTTTTTGATTTTTTTAATTTTGTATTTTCTTTTTATGGTTTTATATAAAATGAAGAATCTTTTTGAGTTTTTCTGATTTTCTTATATACATATGATACTGAGGATATGTGAAGAGTTTACCACTATTATTCTTCCTCTTCATCTGCCAGCTTTTGCGAAGTCTCAGGAGACATACTTCTCATACCAAGCATGTTGATGAGAAAGTCAAGTCATTCTCGTACTAAAGGCTTAGTGAAAATGTCTGCTAACTAATACTCTATTCTGACAAAATAGAACTCAACTACCCCGTTCTTCACTTGCTCCTTGATAAAGTGATGTCTAATGTCAATATGCTTGGATCGGGAGTGTTGGACGTTGTTGCAACATAAAGCGATGGCACTTTTGTTATCGCAATATAGAGGTATCTTGTTGAACCCAAGGCCATAGTCAGTTAATTGTGATCTCATCTAAAGTATTTGAGCACAACATCCTGACAAGGCAATGTATTTAGCTTCTGTACTGGATATGGCGGTGCTCTTCTGTTTCTTTGACGACCAGCTCACCAATCTATCACCTAATAGTTATGTTAGGAATTCAATTTTTAGTGTAGTGATGATCATTATCGATCTCACGAGCCTTTGTAATAGTTAGACAATTTTATGTATTATTTAGTAAGCTAACCGGTCCAAAGCATAGAAAGACCATGGCAAGCTTATGGAAAGCCCGGTTTATCCTTTGTATAAAAGCCCTCTCCACACATGGAGAGGGTGTTGGAAGAATTTATTTCACACACACATCAAAGTGTATTTTTACATATTCTATTCTTCCATCTCTCTCTCTCTCTCTAGCTTTCTCTCTCTAAGTTTTATCTTTGTGTGAAATCTAGGAACCTACAATTGGTATCAGGAGCCATGGGGTGGATTCAGTGTTTGTGGTTTATAGCTTTTAAGGACAACTTATTTTCGGCTTATTAAGTTTCACCTTATTTTTCTTTTTTTCCCTTTCTTCTTATTTCATAACCTTTTTTTTCTACCAACAGTTGGGTTAGGTTTTTTTTCTTCTCTTTGGGCTGTTAATGATGGGCTAATTGTTGTTTGATTAAACCAAAAACAGTTCCAAAATTATTATTTATTTCGTGCCTTTGTTTTACGTTCGACTCATTTTCACATTCAACTTACTTGTTTCTTTCTTTTGTTTTGTGGATAAAAGCTACAACCTTATCTAAAACCTTTACAAGAACATTTCTATCATATCTCTAAAAATTTTCGTGGGCTATTGGGCTGGATAAACAGTTCTCGTCAATTTTGTTTCTTGATAGTTTTTGTTTTAGGCGTGTTTTTGGCTTTGGCTTATTTGTTATCAAAATCTGATTCGTGGCCTACTTTCTAAATATTTTGCATAACAAAATCTGTATGTTAATAAACTGTTATTTTATTTGACTTTTTCTGTAACACCCTCATTTTAGCGTCATGTCAGCGGAAGGGTCAAATGGCGTTACGTCATAACACAATAGCTCAAATCATAGAAAACGACTCAA
>BQNB010087176.1:1104-27987 GCA_026074375.1 Tanacetum coccineum
AAACGTAAAAAAACAGACGAAAACGTAAAATAACTGACGAAAACGTAAAAAAACGAACGAAAACGTAAAAAAAAACGAAAACGTAAAAAAACAAACGAAAACGTAAAAAGAAGACGAAAACGTAAAAAACAGCCGAAAACGTAAAAAAACAGACGAAAACATAAAAAAAACGGACGAAAATGTAAAAAATTAGACGAACACGTAAAAAACTGAAGAAAACGTAAAAAACTGACGAAAACGTAAAAAAACGAACGAAACGTAAAAAAAACTGACGAAAACGTAAAAAACTGACGAAAACTTTAAAAAACGGATGAAACGTATAAAAAAGACGAAAACGTGAAATAACTGACGGAAACGTTAAAAATGGACGAAAACGTAAAAAAAACTGACGAAAACGTAAAATAACGGAGGAAACGTAAAAAAACGAAAACGTAAAATAACTGACGAAAACGTTAAAAAACGGACGAAAACGTAAAAAAACGGCCGAAAACGTAAAAATACAGACGAAAACGTATAAGAACGTAAAAAACGTAAAGAAACGTAAAAATACGTACAAAATGTCAAAAAAAATCAATTAATTGCAATTTGGGCAAGATTTGCCAACACTACAAATAATGAGGAAGTGGTAGTGTGAGTTTTAGTAAATTTACACTTTTGGTCCTTTCATGTTTTTTTTAATCTTAAATCATGTCTTTGTAATATAATGAAATGGATGATCAAGATTTGTCCCTTTATATGCAGAGAGAAACTAATATGCAAAATAACTCACCTCATATACCGATACCACTACCAAAGAAATTAGATTTAATTTACTGGCCAGTCCCAAGTTTGGCTTGATTTAAGATTCAGATGGAACCAAAACATTATATACGGATAACACTACCATAGTACCATGGCCTCATGGAACCAAAACATTAAATACCAATATCATTTTATTACATATTTATTTACGTAAGACTCAAAATTGAAAAGGAGTCATGACTGAACCCGACGGAGGGCATATATGGTGCTTTTAATGGAACAAGTATCATTTACTTAGTAAAGGAAAACGAAAAGTGGAGACTTTTGCATTTCAAAAAAAAATCTTTCCTTATTAGGTATGATGTTTCAAATTTTTTATTATTGAATATATGTTTAATTAAAAAGCTTAAATAATTCTAAAATTGGCATTATTTTGGTGGAGAAATCTGATAAAGAAAAAAAACATCTTTTGCTTAGTAAAGGAAAACGAAAAGTGAGGACTTTTGCATTTAAAAAAAAAGAATATTTCTTTATTAGGTATGATGCTTCAAATTTTTTATTATTTTTAAATATATGTTTAATTAAAAAGCTTAAATACTTCTAAAATTGACATTATTTTAGTGGAGAAATCTGATAAGGAAAAAAAAACACATAAAAATATATGTGTCAAATTTATATAAACAAAAACTTGAAAAAAAAGAGGATGTAATTAATAAAACTTTAGTGGTTTAATTTTAAATAAATTGTATAGAGTTAAGTGTAAATTTATAAATTTACAAATTTTATTATGACTTTAAAAAAAATAACCCCTTAATCTTTCATAACTTATAAAAAAGAAAAAATTATAAATATATTTAAAAAACATAATGTACAAGCCCCGTGCGTACACGAGGATTAAAACTAGTGTCAATAACAAGAAAATCAACCTATTGTTGCAAAAAACTCATCGACGTACCTGTAGTAGTTAAATTATTAGGTTTGTTGAATCAATACACATACATAATTCAACATTGTAGATCGATCAAAATATCATATCTCCAAACTATATGCTTCTTGTTATCTTATGAATGGGTCAATTATAGTGGGCCCATTTATTTCGCTTTACATTTAATAAGTACAAATTGCAAAGACTTGAGAACGCCTAATTTGGGACTTCAAATGTATTCCATGATCTTTATTCCAAATGTAGTATGCTCCACACAAATTTATATCTGCTAGTTCATGTGGTTTAATACCACAACTGCCACTTCCCATGCAGTATAAGGAAAACTAATAATAATAAAGTACGACTTTCGGTTACAATGATAGAGTTTAGTTAAAACCAAATTAAAGAGGTGAACATTTCCCGAATCGGTTTTAGTCAACCGGTCAACGAACCAGTTTTGACTAAAACCGGTTCAGTTAAAACCCGGTTTTTTCATATAGAAAATGCTTAACCGGTTTAACCGGTTTTTATGTAACCGGTTCGGTTAAAAACCAGTCTTAACCACCCGATCCGGTCGATTTTTCTTAAACCGGTTAAAAACCACCAGTTTGGTTTAAGAGAAACCGGTTTTAAAAAACCAGTTTAAAAAAAAACCGGTTTCGGTTTTTTTTCCTGATTCGGTTCATGAACCGGTTTTTTTGTACACCACTATTTTCACACCTATTGATGAACTAACTAAGCAATAACTACAAACACAATGCATTAGGACCCGATGCTTATTTTGGAGAATTTGGTGTGTCCGTAAGAAAATTATTAATATGAAGCAAAATTCTATCGTGGTCCCATGACGCCGTAAGACCCACTAGTTATGGCCCTGGTTTTCAAGCAAAATTCTTTTTTTCCCTAAGAATAGAAGTAGTTTTAGTTAATACCAAGGTTGCAGAAATCGTAAATCCGTAGTCGGACGGTCGACCTCCTTATGGTTTGTAATTGGTTTAGGCGGGATTAAACGGATTGTCATTTTCGACAAGTTTGGGTATTTCCGACGAGTTTTGTGTGACTTATATTACGAAGAAGCTGCATATATAAACAATCACTAGCATGGATTAGAACAAGTAAAAAGATAAGTCCATATAGGGGTGTTATGAGATCGGGTTAACGGGTATATAAAACCTTCAGGTAAATAATGTACCATTTGTCTGATTCAACAAGTAGACATACATCTCCAAAATGGGTTATATGAGACACAACTTCGGCACAGTGTTCTTGAACCGTTGTCAAAATCACATTCAAATTTGGCGTCATAGATTCCAAGGATTAAATATTTTTTTGTGATAATTTGTTACAAAATATTGTTTACGCCACACAGAATCTTTTACTTATTAAAGAAAAACGAAAAGTGGGGACTTTTGCATTTCAAAAAAAAGAATATTTCCTTATTAAGTATGATGCTTCAAATTTTTTATTATTTTTGAATATATGTTTAATTAAAAAGCTTAAATACTTCTAAAATTGACATTATTTTAATGGAGAAATCTGATAAAGAAAAAAAACACATAAAAATATGTGTCAAATTTATAAAAACAAAAACCTAAAAAAAAAAGAGGAGGTAATTAATAAAACTTTGGTGGTTTAATTTTAAATAAATTGTATAGAGTTAAGTGTAAATTTATAAATTTACAAATTTTATTATGACTTGAAAAAAAAAATAACCCCTTAAACTTTCATAACTTATAAAACAGAAAAAATAAAAATTATAAATATATTTAAAAAACATAATGTACAAGCCCCGTGCGTACACGGAGATTAAAACTAGTGAAAACATCAAACTTGTTTCTTGAGGTTAATTTCCTTTAAGTTTATTATGGAGACAGGCACTTTAGGAAAATATCATGGTTTAAGTGAAAACATCAGTAAAATTCGGAAACATTTTTGTGATGCTTTTTTTTACAGCTACATAAGTAAAGTTTCACCACATGTAAACCGAAACATTCTTGTAAGTTTTGAAAAGTGATTGGAAAGTTGAACCGGCATATATCATATATTATCCGCCTCAGTAACCAATATTTTATAACAAGTTATCACAAAAAAGGTAGGTGTCACGGGCAAATAACTTAGGGTTCATTTTTAGACCCAATGCGACATTTTCTCGAAGTATAAGAGAAGAGATTATACTTTAGTATGGTCGGCCCCAAGCATAGCCTGTCCGTTAAGGTTAAAATTATGATATCATTGTAATCTATAAATTGTTGTTAGTAATAAAGTCAACCTATGGGGTTTTAATTAATCATCTAACACGAAGATCATCTCTTAGGCAATGTTCGGTTGTGTACTTTTACCGAATTATACAAACTTTCGCGTTTGACTAGTTGCTACTACAAAGTCTCCACATTTGAAAGTTAAACCATAGTCAACCTACGGGGTGTTAATCATCTAACACGAAGATCACCTCACAACTTGAAGTGGATGGTCCCAAATTGGTTTTTTATTTTTACGTTTGTTCAAAGTTATAATAAATAAACTTTGTCCTATTTTGTGGAAAAAATAATATAGAATTGTAGCTAGTGTTAGACATCATTTTCTATCTTGTCATTTTATGGATGAGATTGGAAATTTACTTGAATGAACTATCCCAAATTAGACGTCCAAATATTTTTTAGCAATTTCTATGTAGGGAAGAGTTCTTGAGAAATAGCGTCTTAACCTAAAATAGGTAGGATACCTATCACATTTTTGACACCTGTCGAGGTCATCAAGGGCAATTGGGACATTATACATCAATTTTATTTTGATACTTAAGCAGTTTATCTTACACACCCTCCATATTTCTAGGAAACACCTTCTAAATTAATTTAATTGGGTTGAAAAATTCATTTACAGCAGAAAATGGTTCATTCACAAAATATTATATATTTTAAATTTGATGAATGGCAACATCATAATCTTCATCATCTTCGTTGTTGATCATCATCAATTTAATGATGAATATCAACGATCATCATAATCTTTGTTCGCATCATCACGTAGATAATATTTTTGATCCAAATATAAAAAGCGATTTTTATTTTTGGATGAAGGCATGTAGGAATCGATTTTGTTCGGTTAATTAAGAATGAGAAAGGTTAGATAAAGATGATAAATTCCTTTGTTTATGCATAGATTTCTGAAACTTAAAAATGCGCAAGATGACTTAAATTACTTAAATGACCTTCCATCACATTTATCTAGTCTTAGAACTTTTCCAAATTTACAAGATTGCCACAAATATTACGAGCCTTTGATCAGGTCAAAGTCAATCAATCAGAAGGCTAATATAGTATCTTACATTTTTCACTTTGAGAGTATGTTTTACTTGAACTCTTCTCTTTGTATGTATTATACCTTTTTACTGGCAAATCACATAAAACAATATTTAAGTTATGTTTAATTTCAATTTAAGATATCTGACTTTTTTATCTCAATTTAAGGTATCTAACTTATCAAACCATGCAATTTAAGATATTTTTACCTGTTAGTTAGGTAACATGTGAATTAACTTGAATCCAAACACTCTTATTCACCTCTTTTTTTATAAAAATTTTGTGTTTTTATTTAGTCTAAATATATCAAAAGCCTTCATAAAAATTCGTCATGTTTATATAAAATTCTAAAAAATATTCTCTTTTTGTCATAATTGTTTCATGATTTTTAGTCACGTTTTACTATTTTTAAAAAATCAAAAACCAATTTTGTTTTTCTTTATATAAAACTGTTTTGTTTTAATTTTATAAAAAATAGCAAAAAACGTAAAAAAGCATATTGTTTAATTTTCTGGTAGCTCTTCAGTAGTGTTTTTAGTTGGGTAGAAATTTTTAGAATTCGTTTGGTGTTTTATTATAATTTAAAAGCTGTTTTAGTTATTAAATTAGTTAAAATATTTTCGTTTGTTTAAAAAGTTTGTTTTGAATATTAAACAATAGAAACTAAGTGATGCCATATGTCCAACCAACTTGAAGTCGATGGTCCCAAATTGGTTTCTTATTTTCGCGTTTGTTGAAAGTTATAATAAATAAATTTGTCCTATTTTGTGGAAAAAATAATACTACTTGATCTTTAATTGGACGTTAGAAGACTCGTAAGTCTTCAAAACTTGTATTTGTTAGACATCATTTTCTATCTTGTCATATTTTTGGATGAGATGGGAAATTTGTGAGGAACATATAAACTTATAAGAGTACTGATCATTAGATAAATTATCCCAAATTAGGCGTCCAAATATTTTTCGGAAATTTTATTTATTATATTTTTTTCCATCTTGTGATATTTTTGGGTCGTATCCGTAACAATTAGAGGAGCGTTATTTTGGATACTAATAATTCGTTGATATCAGGGGACTCATACCCGCCATTTATCTAATAAAAAATCAATGACCGAGAATAAAACCATCTTAATATTTAACCTATTTTTTAATATCTTATGAACCTTTAATCGTTAGACAAAACAAATTATACCGTCACAACCAGCATTTAATTATATTTCTATAGATGAGCACTTTGATTTACTTTCGACAAAATTTTTTCCCCTTTTATTCACTTTTTTTTTCGTTTTTTGACGTTTTTTCGCCTTCTTTCTTTTTTCATCGGTGTTGAAACTTGCTTGAGAAATCACATGTGATTAAATACTAATTTGAATATACTAATAAAATCACATGTGATATTAGTGTTAAAACCGTGCCACTTATGGACTATTGTTACCGAAGAACGAACCCGAACCATCTTCACAAACATGACACGACGACCTTAACCTCAGAAGACCCCAAACTCGACATGATCACTTAATAGATGAAGCCATAACTCCGACATGATCACGAACGAGAACTCCGTTCCAACATGCATTAATTCCTCCCTCTCGTTTAGTATTTTTGGTGAGGTTTAGAGCGGTAACGTTTTATCGTGATCGATACATAAGCCTAGTTCTTGAGAAATTTTTTATGCATAATCAGTTCTTTTTGTGACTTCTACCAACTGCTTTATTTTATCTTATTAGTTAGCATGTGAACTTTTAAACGCCTAAGGCAATTGTTAAGGTAAAATACCGTGCCTTGAGTCTTGGGAGCGTTCCCTCGTCTCTTGGTGAAGTATCTCCTTGAACTACCTGAAAGTAAGAAAAAACACCCGTTAACTCGCCCCGGGTGCTGACCCAGGACCAAGCTCGGGCGTGAGAGTAAGTATGTGAATATGAGCCGAAGGGGCTCTATATGGGAGCCGAGGGGGCTATAGTAATAAGTGTGTATGAGTGTGCAGTAAATGCTGTCCTTTGAGTAGTAAATACGGGGGTATTTATACTAGTCCAAATACTGTATGAATGTACGGTTTTTGGCATGTAGATGACGACCTCTTCGTCATGTCTCTATCGCCTGTGTCTTAGATGGTGACCTCTCTTTAGTTGACATCATAGGGCCTGTAGATAACGACCCTTTCGTCATGTCTCAATCACCTGTGTCTTAGATGGTGACATCTCTTTAGTTGACATCATAGTTTATCGTATAGTCACTATCTTTCTGTGTTTATGGTGACGTTATCCCTTTGATGACGTTGCCCTGTGGGTTTCTGATAATGAAGTCAGCGCTTTGTTGTTTACTAGGCTGACGTCCTGTACCCGTTTGGAGCTTCCTGGCCCGTTCGGACTCTTGTGGCCCGTTCGGACTTGAATAGCTCACTTGTTCTGGAATGACTTGATTGGGCTTGAGTGGTTCGCTTGGGCTTTGTGTGGCCCCTTCGGACTATTGGCCTATCCGGCATATACACGGACATGTCCCCCCAGTATGGCTTTAAGTTGTAAACTATTGAAGTCATACTTGAGGTGCTCGCCCGGAGGGGTCTTTAGACGTTGGTCCCTGTTTCTTTTCAGCCCTATTCCTCCTCCTTTTCTCCTCTTCCCCTTTCGTCCTTTTTTTTTTTTTTTTTTTAGGGTATGAAACAAAATTCATCATTATGAGGAGTTGAAAACCCTTTATCTTCTTGATGTGTATGAGACAAAATCATAATTATAGTGGGTTAAAACCCATTATGACTCTTCATCGTCTCTTTATCCGGTGTGTACACGTGTTGAGCGATTTCTTATCAACGGTCATGATTGGGCTTTGACAGCTGTTATGCGTGATTTGATGAGCCCAAGCCCATTTGGGGCCTATAAATAGTCCATGGTTACTCATTTTTTACCGTGTGTAAAAAAATTTAAGATCATAGCCGAACGTCCCCTGCCTGCAAGATAATTATCCGACTGGTCCAGCGTCTTTTTCTTTATGCGATCAAGGTATACCTTTCTTCCCTTTTTTGACTTTGTAAGTTGTCTCCCCTTCGGATCTTTGAAAATGTCTGACGTGGAACGAGTTGACATGGGGTCGCAAGCCGAAGCCTCTTCGTCCAGCAAGCGTGACATGGGTTCCTATGCTTCTTCCATGAAACCTTCAGATGTGAAAGCCCTTACTCGTAAATACAAAATTCCTAGGGATCTACATCCCGTTGCTGTGTCTTCCGAATGGACTATGGACCGTCTGATCGATGAGTATATTGGTCTCTATGAGCAGTATTTTGAGTTCGCCGGGCTAAGGGTACCTTTTTCGACCTTCCTCCTTGCTGTGATTAGGCATTTTCATGTACATATCTCCCAACTAGTGCCGCTAGGTTTGACCCGATTGACCTTGTTCGAGTTGTATTGTCGAAGCCTTGACATCGTCCCTTCGGTAACTTTGTTCCGGGTTTTTTATAAACTTAGCAAACAAGGGGATTGGTTTTCATTCGAGAAGAGAGCCGGTAAAGATTTTCGAGGTAAGATTTTGAATGAAACATTCTCTTGTATGAAGAAGTGGAAGGGGCGTTTCTTTTTTATTGATCGAAGAGCCATTCCGGATGCTATGTGCTGGAGACATCATGATTCGGACATAAGTGATCCTATACCAAAGGATGGGTTTGATGAGGCTGATGTTGTTGCTCTGACCCAACAGCCTATTGATATTCGTGGTATTCCGAGCGGGTTGCTTTTTAGTGCTGGGTTGGCTATCACTTGGGAGTTTCCTAGGTTTCGTCCCTTGTTCAAAGATCCGGAGGGCCATGGTAATGAGAGGGCACTTATCTCTTTCTCCTTTATTTTTTTTTAATTTTTTTTTTGTAAGCATTCCTTCCTTTATTTTCTCACCTGGTGTGTTTTTTTTTCTTTTTTTGTTTTGTAGTTGTCACCATGTCGGAGTATTTACGTCTTCCTTTTCTTTCTGGGATGACCATCGAGGCCGGGGAGGCATTGACCGAACAAGACGCCATCCCTCAACATACTACCACTCCTCTTAGTGCCGATGAGCAAGTGCCTGAAAAGACGGCCTCACAACAAAGGGTTGAGGCCTCAGATGCTAAGATAGTGGCAACTAGGATAAGGAAAGCGAATGCTGCTGCCAAGAGAAAAGCCGAGAGGAACAGGGAGTCCGAAGGTGCCGGTGGGTCTGAGGGGAGTTCGAAAAGGCGCAAACCCTCTTCAAGTCCTGGGGGAGGGGCTAAAGAGAAGCCTTCTGATCACATCCCTTGTCCTACTCCTCTTCGAACCATAGTGGGGGTTGCTTCGGATGCTTCTAGGGGTGAAAATGTGGTCTCCCCTACTCAGGCTCAGGTAGATAATTTGCTTGAGATTCCTGCACATGACTCTGCTAATACCACCACTCGCCCTTATGAAGAGCATCATGATGAACACTCAGGGGTTCTTGGTAATAGAGATGATAATTTCGATGATGATGTGGATGAAGAGGTTGATCTTGAGGGGCCGGATAGGCATGTTAGCGACACTTCGGAACGGGTTGTTATTGGAACTGAGTCAATCCCCACTGCTGCAGCCCATCCGGATAGTGGGAAGTCTATTGCCCAAGAGGCAACTCCTATGCCTGATCCCCTTCCGAAAGGTGTGTCTTTCATTTCCCCTTCATTTTCTTAAGTGTTTTATTCTTCGCACTCTGTTGCTAATAGGTGGTGTTTCACAGGTGCTGGTGCCGATGAGGCTGGGTCTTCTTTACCTCCGTCTCTTTTTGTTCCGACTTGGGGAATCCACCAGAGGAGCCGAGTGACCACTCCGGAGGAGTGCCGTGACTTGATGGTTAACCTTATTCCTCCTGGTGTTCAAGAGGAGATGCATCTTTTGGACAATAATGTTGTTCTAGACAGAGCCTGGTTTTCCTTGGCCCGTGGTGCTATGGCACAAGCCCACGCCCTCCGTCAGTTTGAGTCTCTTTATGACACCCACCATGCCTTGCAAGAGAGTCTTGAGACTACGCGGAGTCGTCTTGTTCGAACCCAAGAGGACTTTAATGTCGTTCAAAATTTCTACAACACTTTGTCTGAGAGGCATAGGAAACTCCGCGAGGAGCATTCCCAGTGTTCTGAGGGTCTTGCTGCTGTTCGGGCTGAAAAGGATAGTTTGATGGCTACTAATGCCGAACAGGCCCTTCGGATCAAAGAGTTGGAGGAACAATTGAAAAGTTCTGATGAGGTCCATTCTTCTGTTGTGAAAAACCTGGAAAACCAGCTTGCTCAAAAAGACTCTGCATTGGTTTATGCTGAAAGGATTTCCGGTGAAAGACTCTCAGAAAATGAGAAGCTCAGGGCCCAACTTGTTTTTGCCCAAAAGGAGAAAACCGATGCTATTAGGAAGCTTCTTCCCACTGTGGTGGGGCGTCACCTACAGAGCCATGAATATAAACAAAGTCTCTCCGTTCCTTTCAACTATGCGCTCCAGACTGGATGGGGGCAAGGTCTGGCTGAGGAGAGGTCCGAAGAGGAGCTCCGTGAGATAATGATGAGGATGAACGGGTTTGATCCTTACTCCGATAAGAAGATGAATGCTGAATACGAAAGGTTGTTTTCCAAGACTTATTCGTATGTGGATCGTATCTCTCACCTCTCTGAGAAGCCAGTGCAAGATCTCCTAAAACTTCATCCTGCCCCTCCTCCTAGGGATGCTCCCAAGGCTGGTTCCGGAGGTATTGTCTTTGCCCTTAAACTTGTTAGAGCCGCGGAGGTGGCCGGTTCGAAAGACACAACTTCTAAGGAGTTTTCTAGGTCAAAGACTGGTCCTCCTCTTCAAGATCCTGCTTCGAAGCATGCCTCTGGAGGTTCCAAAGCTCCTCCGTCTAAGAAGACTTAGCTTTTGTAATTTGTAATAATAGTCTGTTTTGAATTGTTTGTAACCTTGAACGAATGTCCCTTTTTGGGCCTGATAATTGTAACTTATTCTGGTGTCGTTGTAAAATTGCCTTTGTCGCATTTAATTTCTCACTTATCTGATTGTTCTACTTGTATTCGAATGGGTTGACTCTCCTATAGTTTGAGCTACCATGAGGTCACTTCTTCCGAGGAGGTTTTGTCATATGTACAATATGTTTCGTCTGAAGGGGCTTTGCTCTTTCTTTTACTTTTTTTTTTCAACTTGGTATTTGTGTAGTTTACCCTGTGACTTAGTTGTCTGTGGGATTTATTTTGTCCGGAGGGGTTGTGCCCTTCCTTATCACTTTTACCCTGTGACTTAGATGTCTGTGGGGTTTATTTTGTCCGGAGGAGTTGTACCCTTCCTTATCATTTTTACCCTGTGACTTAGTTGTCTGTGGGGTTTATTTTGGCCGGAGGGGTTGTGCCCTTCCTTATCATTTTTACCCTGTGACTTAGTTGTCTGTGGGATTTATTTTGTTCGAAGGGGTTGTGGCCTTCCTTATCATTTTTACCCTGTGACTTAGTTGTCTGTGGGATTTATTTTGTTCAGAGGTAGCGATCCGTCCGTCCAATTATTGCAACAGATATTGGAAAATTGCCATCTCCTTTTGAACTAGAAGGAAAGGCTCTAATATTAATTAATTAGCATTCGCAAATACAGAATTCATAAAACAATAAATCCTACAAGTAGCATTTGCGTAGATTAACTGCGTGCCATGTTCGAGGCACCACCTTATCCTCCATTGTTTGCAATTTGTAGGAGCCATTCTCGAATGCTTCTGTGACTCTATATGGGCCTTCCCAATTTGGTCCCAACTTTCCTTCATCCTCCATCCTGCTTGCTTCATTCCTTCGATACACAAATTCTCCAGGCCTAAAACCAGCTGGGCGAACTTTCTTGTTATAGTATTGTTCCATCTTTGTTTTGTACTTGGCCTCACGTATGGCAGCTGCTTCTCTTCTTTCCTGCAACAAATCTAGATTCAAACGATGCTCATCCTCGTTGTATTCCTCTCGTATCATTAAGGTTCGATAAGATGGGATTCCTATCTCGGCCGGGATGACCGCTTCACTTCCATAGGTTAAACTGAAAGGAGTTTCACCATTACTTTGCTTGATTGAAGTCCTGTGAGCCCACAGTACATTTGGTAGCTCGTCTACCCAACCGGCTCTTTCCCTTCCTAACCTGGTCTTGATTCCTTCCATGAGGCTTCTATCGGTCCAAGATCTCTGGTTCTTTTGCTCATCCCTAGTGAAAACCAAGTTCACATTTCACCTATTGCTGAACTAACTAAGTAATAACTAGAAACGCAATGCATCGAGGCCGGGTGCATTTTGAAAAATTCAATGTTTTTTCACTAAAGTTATTACTAGGAAGCAAAATTTTATCGTGGTCAGGTGAGACCTCCTAATTACGTCCCTGGTTTTCATGTTCATAAAAAACTGACTTAATTGTAGTTGCAGTTTTAGTTTCTGCCATCTTCTTTTTTCCCATAACAAAAGTAGTTTTAGTTAATACAAACATGGACTTAAAGTCTCACAGATGAGGCTACTTGTGAGTTGTGACTAAGGCTCGGCTGAATTGGTTATTCGCAATCGCTTTACACTTCATGCATCATATTGTTATACAGTTTATAATACATTCTATTGAACACCTTTCCTACATTATATATTAGTGACAATTTTATTAATAACCGGGCATTAGAAACCCGTCAAAATACAAGTGAAGCATGATATTACAATAATATATCTCTACCAACATAATAACAACAATAAGAAGACAGAAGTAAACAAAAGCATAAAACTAGAGGTACTATGCACGCGCAACCCTTTGCAATCTTGCAATGAACACCACCACCTTTACATACACCCAATCTTTCAAGCAATCATGAAAGTGGAAGAAAGTATGTCTGAGACGACGATTGAGAAGTAAAGCGCTACATGCTATCCAAAATGCAGTTGCAAAACCAGTGGCCCCTCCAATATAAAACCATCTTTGAAGTTCGCCTGTACTTTCTGCATCACCGTAATCACTGATGGGTGGAACTCCTTGATCTTCATCTTCGAGACATTTTGTTGTTGTAGGAAGTCCACATAGTCCTACATTTCCAGTGAACCACTCAGGCGGGAAGGACTGGAGTTGAGTGCTGGATGGAACTCTGCCCGACAAGTTATTAAATGACAAGTCAAGATCATTTAATGAATGCATATCAGACATGCTTGACGGCATCTCTCCTGAAAACATGTTTCTCGATAAGTTCAAAGTTAATAGCTCTGTCATATGACCGATGTTTCGTGGAATCTCTCCGACTAGGGAGTTGTTTGACAAGTCTAGTACTAACAATCCATGCAGATTGGTAACTTCATTTGGGATTTGTCCTGTCAGATTGTTGCTTGACAAATCAATCGCCTTTAGCAATCCCAAAATGCTACTAAACTCATTTACCTTTCCTTGCCATTCAATCAACAAATTGTCGATATAGCTTTTGTCAACATAGTAAAGATAACCTCTTAAATGATGTTTATTCTGTTCCAAGAATAATCCTTTTTGAACCATGGAAGTAAGATTATTCACACACGGTGGGATTGTTCCATGGAGATTGTTAAATGACAAGTCTAAGATTTGAAGACTTTCCAATTGACATATCTGTGAAGGGATGGTTCCGAAAAGGTTGTTTGATTTTATGCTAAGGGCATACAACCTTGACATGTTTTTCCCAATCCAAACAGGAATATTACCATATAAAATGTTAGCACCCAAGTCGAGAAGGCTTAACTCCGTGCAATTCTTCAAATTCAATGGCAATTCTCCAGAGAAGCTATTGTTGTATAAACACAATGTCTCAAGTTGACCCAAATATCCTATTGAGGGAGGAATCCTTCCTGACAGAACGTTGTGTCCTAGATTAAGAACTTCTAGATATGTCAAATTTCGAAAACAGTCCGGAAGTTGCCCAGTTATTGTGTTACGTGAGAGATCAATAAATTCCAAATTTTTATACATTTGGCACAAGGAAGAGATTCCTCCATGGAATTTGTTTCTGGACAGATCTAAAAAACGTATACGTGCTGGAAAAGCAGGTATTGGACCATAAAAGCAGTTGAAACTCAAATCTATAAAAGCAAGGTCGTGATTTGATAATGATTTGGGTAATTTCCCACTGATGTTGTTGAAAGAGAGATCCAAATAGCTTAACTGAGAAGACTTCCACCGGTTCCAGTACTCTGCAGAAACTGTGTCCGAAATGCTATTGTAGGAAAGATCAAGATAAATGAGATTTTTCAGTGTTTGTATCCATTTGGGGAAACGAGGCCCTAGCTTGTTAGAACTGAAATCTATAAATTGTATACTCTGAGAAAGATTTGACACGTCATCATTAGAAAGAGAACTGGAAGATAGGTATAGTTCATGAAGGTTGGGTAGTTGCCAAAGTTTGTCACTTATAGTTCCATTCAACTGATTCAAAGATAAGTTCAACGTATTCAGGAATGAAAAGTTTTGGATCTCATCAGACAGTGACCCTGTGAATTGGTTATTTGAAGCATCCAAAATTTCTAACGTAGTAGCTGATGTGGATAAGGTGTTCAGAAAGTCTGAAAGATTCCCATCAAACTTGTTGGCAGAGATAACAAGATATTGAAGATTTTTGCCAAATAATGGGCACAACCAACTATACATGGGTGAGTTGAGATTGTTTTTTTGGAGAGAAAGGTCTATAATAGATGAAGAAGAGTTGACACATGAAGAATATGGATGCATGACGTGTGAGAGGTCACATCCATCTAAGCTTAAAGTTGATAGGTATTGGAGACCTATAATTACATTTACCCAGTTTTTTGCTTTGGCCAGAGAAATTCCATCCATTGTAAGCATTTTTAAAGAAGATAGAGAAGACAACCAATCTAAGTTTTCAACTCTACAACTTCCGAGGGAATCTAGAAAAAGGTATTCCAAATTGGTGAGGTTTCCAAATTCTCTAGGAATGGTTCCATAGAAAGAGTTGTCTGTAAGAACAAGAGATGTTAATTTGGTCAAGGAACCAATGGATATGGGAATGGTTCCATTAAAATTATTCTCAAAAAGGTCGAGATGAGTTAGTTGGGTCATGTTACCAATGGACTCGGGGATTATGCCAGTAAACTTATTATTAGAAAGGCTAAGAAAAGTTAAATGAGTCATGTTACCAATGGACTCGAGAATGGTTCCATGAAAATAATCATAAAGTTCTAGATGACTCAAGTATGTTAAGTTAAGCAAAGAAAGGGTAATTTCACCTTCAAGACTACCACTATCAAGATCGCTGTCCAGCGCAAGCTTTGTGACATGACCTGTTTGGTTGTTGCACGTAACCCCTAACCATTGACAACAATCATCTTCTTCTTCAGGTCTCCATGTAGAGAGATAGTTATATGGGTCATGAAGGGGAGCTTTGAAATCAATAAGAGCTTGTCTCTCCTTTTCAATGCACTTATAAACAGCTTGTCCGGCCGCAGCGACCACTTGGTGGCCATGATAAGTGGCAGTTGTGGTATTAAACAACAGGATGACAAGTGATAAACTAAACAAAATATGAGTATGCATAAAGTAAAAGTAAATATTTTCTTTCATTGTGTATGTTGTATAAATTAAGGGACTGTTTTTGATTGATAATGAACACTATGCCTCTTTGCAGCTTTATATAGACTTTAAAAACAAAGAATTGAACTAGCAGACATATAAAAATTTGTGTGGAGGAGATAACAGTTGGATAAATTTCAGTCCCACATTAGACGACCAAAGACTCAAGTACACATAAAGCAAAATTTATTGATTACTTTTTTTTTCATGCAAAACTAAATAATGCTTGTTAATTAAATTGTTTTTCAAGTGCCCAAATGTCTTTTACATTCACCCATGTGTAGACACGTAATAGTGTAAACCGATAAAATAGATTTATGACATTGAATATTTTTTATTCGACGCACTTGAAAAAACAAAATAAAATGAAGTAGAAGAGTAAAGATTAGAGGCGGCAAAATGGACGGGCGGGCGGTCACGGGAATCGGGCACGGGCCAAAACGGGCACTAATGGAATAAATGGGCTACCGAGAGAATTTTATTTATTTAATGGTTTTTTTGCCCGTCATTTTTCTAGCTTTCTAGCACGTATTATTGTTTTTTATTTGTATCTTTTCATACGTTTTTATAAGTTTTCATACGTTTTCCTCCGTTTTTATACGTTTTATTACGTTTTTGTCCATTTATATAAATTTTTTGACATTTTTTACGTTTACAGTGTTTTCTTCCGTTTTTTTACGATTTCGTCTCTTTTTTACGTTTTCAATCGTTTTTTTACGTTTTCGTCCGTTTTTTTATGTTGTCGTCTGTTTATTTACGATTTCGTCTGTCCGATTTTTATGTTTTCGTCTGCTTTTTTACGTTTTCGTCCGTTTTGTACGTTTTGGTAATTTTTTACGTTTTCGTACGTTATTTTCCGTTTCTTTATGTTTTCGTCCCATTTTTTACGTTTTTGTACGATTTTGTCCGTTTTCATACGTTTACGTCTGTTTTCGTACGTTTTTTTACGTTTTCGTCTGTTTTTAACGTTTTCATACAAATTTTTTCGTTTTCGTCCATTTTCGTACGATTTTGTCTGTTTTCCTCTGTTTTCGTACCTTTATTTACGTTTTCTTTCGTTTTTTAATGTTTTCGTACGTTTTTTAACGTTTTTGCCCGTTTTTTACGTTTTCGCCCGTTTTTTATGTTTTCGTCCGTCTTTTTACATTTCCGTCCGTCTTTTACGTTTTCGTCCGTTTTCTACATTTGCGTCCGTTTTCGCACGTTTTTTACGTTTTCGTCCGTTTTGTCCGATTATTTAAGTTTCGTCTGTAAAAATAACAAAACGGACGAAAACTTATTAGAAATGACGAAAACGTAAGTAAACGGACGAAAACGTAAGAAAACAGACGAAATCGTAAGAAAATGGGCGAAAACGTAAAAAAACAGACAAAAACGTACAAAATAGAACAAAAACGGACGAAAATGTAAAAAACAGACGAAAACGTAAACAAAAGGAGAAAACGTAAAAAACGTACGAAAACGTAAATAAACGTACGAAAACGTAAATAAACGGACGAAAACGTAAAATAACAGACGAAAACGTAAACAAAAGGAGAAAACGTAAAAAACGGAGAAAACTTAAAAAACGAGCAAAAAAGTAAAAAGCGTGCGAAAACGTAAAAAAACGAAGGAAATCATAAATAAACCAGATAAAATCGTAAAAACCCGATGAAAATGTAAAAAACAGACGAAAATGTAAAAAACGGATGAAAACTTAAAAAAACGTAAAAAAACGAACGAAAACATAAAAAACAGATGAAAGCGTAAAAAACGGGCGAAAACGCAAGAAAATGTTTGAAAACGTGCGAAAACAAACGAAAACGTAAAAAAAGCTGAAAACGTAAAAAACGGACGAACAAGTAAAAAAACGGACGAAAACGTAAAAAAACGAGTGAAAACGTAAAAAAACATACCAAAACGTAAAATACGGACAAAATCGGACGAAAACGTACGAAATCGTAAGAAAACGTGCGAAAACGTACGAAAACTGACGAAAACGTAAGAAAACGGCCGAAACCGTTTGTAAACGTAAGAAAAACATGTGAAAACGGACGAAAACGTAAGGAAAGGTATGAATAGTCATGAAAACGTATAAACGGACAAAACGTTCAGAAACGTACAAAAACGTATAAAAACGTACAAACACGTATGAATCAAAAACAAAGAATTAAACTAACAGACAGATATAAATTTGTGTGGAGCAGACAACACTTGGAAAAAAAATCATCCATTAAATTTTAGTCTCACATTAGACGACCAAAGACTCTCAAGTCTTTTTAATATCTAGTTATTGCATGTTCATCAATATATCTTGTGGTGCTGAAATTGTTGTGTAATATGAATAAGGTTCGTAACCCGCGCGCTGCCGCGGAGCGCGCAGCGCTACTTTCGCAATGGATCAATAACGGCAATTACTATTTATCAGTCGTTAGGAATCACCTTGCAATGAAACGATAACCTCAAAGACTATTTTCGTAAATAATTTAAGGAAGAATTACATATATATCCCTATTTTGCAAAGAAATTACATATATATCCAAACAAACTTAAAAATTACATTGTATCATTAACATCTTTTATAGACGGAAAGATTTTCACCACTATTCTAGTGCATATTATTTAATTATATACACTATACATTTAGCAGGCACATGGGCCATGTTTTGGGCCCCCACTTTCGTGCCTGACGTTGGGCATGTATGTTTGGACCGGCCCGGTTACTAGCCGCTTTTTTGAACCCGGCTCACTGACGCAACCCGATCCGGAATACCAAACATATATTTTATCTCCACGAACTTTATCAAAAATATCACAACAACGACAATATCGACAACTAACAAACGGCCCTAACTTGGTCTATTTTTTAATTTTTTTTAGAATGGGCTTTAACATATGTTTATTTGGTCCGTTAAAAATTTACTAAGCCGATCATAGCTATTTTTCACGTATATACATAGCAAGTCGTTATTCAGTGCATCACGACGATTATCAAATAATCGTAAAACGACATAGTACGCAAACACCTCGCCACGAAACACGGGTTTTCAAACCTCGTTAGATCTAATGATTGGGATTAAATGTATATTTTATACTAATAAGGGTATTATGGTACACTATATTAAAAAATATACCCTCCTTTTTATACATATCATTTTTACATATACATAGAACATGTTATTCCCCAATTCCTTGATCATCTTCCCCAAATTACTCGATCTATTAGAGTCGAGTTCGAGATCCAAAATACTCGGCTCATTAAGCTCGCGAGCCTTATAGAGCTTTAATTAGAATACACTTTTAACCATCTTATATACATATATTTACTTAGCTTTCATAAAACTCAAGTCAAGTCAAACTTGATATGTTGAGTATTCATCGAGTTCGAGTCTTAATTGCGGAAATAATCGAGCTCGACTCAGCTTGTTTACACCCATAGTTTAAACTAGCTGGAACTTATGATAATTGAATCCAAGCTCAAACAAGTCCATAAATAACCAACTTTGTACAACCCCCAACTACACAAAAATAAACATTTTTTAAAACTCCGTTATGAATTCACGTCTAGCACTTTGCACCTATATATAAGTTCCAATTGTTTTAACATATGCTTGAGCTCATTATGTTTAAAACTCCGTTATGAATTCACGTCTAGCACTTTGCACCGACTTAATTGTAGTTGCGGTTTTAGCTCCGCTCTTTTTTTTCTTTTCCCATAACAATAGATACAGACATACTTGAAGTCTCATAGACGAGGCTATTTTAAATGAAATCATTTTACACTTCTCTACCATTAAACACTAGCTAATTTTAAAAAAATTTAAGAGGATACTAAAGAATACGGCTTTAGTAAGACTCAAACTCATTAGATAGAAATGAAGAATGAGCTTTTTGCCATCTCCCCTAACATCCCCCACAAAATCATTTGTGTTTTTAAATATACTAAGAGCAAAAGGTACGGCGGTGGCGTGGTAGACAACGGCGCCAACAACTACAGACATTTTACCACACTAATTTGTACACACTTTTTAAAAGAAGGGAATTGCAGATATGGTCCTGGCCTTCAATAAGTGCAGGCGGCCTCCCTGTGGCGAAATGTTGGGATCGTTTTGGTCCCTGCCCTAAACTGAAATGACCGTGTTACCCTCATCTTCAACCTTCTTAGTTTGTCCATTCAACAAGCGCTTCCATTCAACGCACTTCGACAACCGTCAAGCTTACGGAGTTCATCAAAAGGAGCTACATCCCGGTATCACCATGGTAAGTCTTAACTACTCTTAGAAGTGATGCATTTAAATTATGGGAAACGGCTAAAAAAGATATATTGATGGTTTATCACGTGATTATAAATATGGTGTTCCTATAACTACGGATACTTGGACCGCACCACATGGTACGACAAATTCTTATTTAGCCGTTACGGCTCATTGGTTTAATCCCGAATCTTGGTTATTAATGAAACGGACAATTGCTTTTAAACTATTTGGTTATCCTCATACGGGATCTAATTTAAGAAAAAATTTACATGACACTTTAATTGAATATAATTTAGATAATAAAGTTTTTACGATTTCACTAGATAATGCATCCAATAATCTAGACTATGATTTGTAAAAATAAATATAAAACCCGTTTTTAGAGTGTCTTTTTTTTCAACCCGTAGTGTTGCTCATGTTTAAAAAAATTTATACTGGCAAGCGCATTTAAAAATATGTGATAGTTTAAGGATGAAATTTAGGGGTTTATTAGTAACTATATATAGTTCGAGTAACGAACGACAAATGAACTATAGAACGTTTTCGTAAACAATGCGGTGAAGAACCCCTAGGACCTTGCTAATATAATAATACTAGGGGAATTCTACTTGCTGATGTTGAAAATATATTTCGACAACGTGAGACATAAAACGCTTTTACTGAAATACTTGTTTAATAGAAATAAGTCCGTTTCGATAACCTGCGACCAAGATTGTGATTTACTAAATGATTTAACTATTTTTTTTACAAGTTTTTAAAGTGGCAACAACTATATTATCGGGTGTTTATTACCCAACTAGCTCATTAGTTTTAAATCAAATTTATGCTATGACGGAAAAATTAGACGAATTAAAAACCTCACATAGTCAAATGTTTAGAAGAATGGTTAAAGTTATAAAAAAAGAAATTTGTAAAATAATTGCTAATTTACCTTTGTTTTTTACTGTTCCGCCGCACTTAAAGTCCATGTTTAAATGTTGGATTTAAAGAGTTGATTTGGTAAAGATTTAGGATTGATATAAAATTCTAAAAAATAACAAATTTATCTATAGAAGTTGTATACAAATTGAGAATTACTTCCATATATTTGTATATATATATCCTGTTACATATAAATACAATAATCTGTTATAATTAGATATTCTATATTTAAAGAATTATCCAAAACTAATAAATCCCTGGAATACACACATTAAAAACCGTATATACAAATTTAAACATGCCATTATATATGTTAATTTAAAAGATGTATTCCAAAAAACAATCTATCTCAAGTGAGAACAATGACTGATAATGAAACCAATGGTCTAGGTTTCGAATAAAACAATAGACATCTTTTTACATAATGAATTTTTAAGAACCAAACATAGTCCGAAATAATCTAAACACGAATTATTGTCCAAAGTCCGAAATAATATACAAACGAATTATTCTTCAAAATAATAATTAATGTCAAAAATTAATTTTTGACATTAATTATTATTTTGAAGAATAATTCGTTTGTATATTATTTCGGACTTTGGACAATAATTCGTGTGTAGATTATTTCGGATCGATGAGAAGGTTTTTTGGACAATGAATTTTTAAACCTTCTCAATCGGTTAATGTATATATATACGGATCGATTGAGAAAGTTTTTTGATTGAGAATATTGAGAAATAATCTTAGCCATTAACCGCATTAATCTAACTTAAGGGTATGATGTGTATTTAAAAATTCATCTTCTTTTTCATATTAAACTACATTAATAATATACTTACCTTCTCCTCCTTTTAATTTTGATATTAATGGCAATTTATTTCTAATTCACCATTCTCATTCGATCAAAACACTTGCATTTCAATTTATAATCAAAAAATTCCACCCTTCTCATTAGTTATTATGTAACTTATTTTATCCAATGATTCATATATATTTTTTATGATTTGTTTATATCTTTAGAAAGTTAATTTACTCAATCCATCAATCTTCTTTCGGTAAGGGGTGATTCAAAAAATAAAACACTTACTTTTGATTCATAAATCCAAATAGTATTAAAAAAGGATAAACAATTTCTCTGTTGATTCACTTATTCGATTGTGATTCATAAACCCGTAAACAAATTTTATACCCTCCTTTTTATACCTATCATTTTTACATATACATAGAACATGTTCTTCCCCAATTCCTTGATCATCTTCCCTAAATTACTCGAGCTTTTCGAGTATAGTTTTCAGTCGAGTTTGAGATCCAAAATGCTCGGCTCGTTAAGCTCGCGAGCCTTATAGAGCTTTGATTAGAATACACTTTTACCCTCTTATATAGATATATTTACTTAACTTTCATAAAACTCAAGTCAAGTCAAGTTAAGTCAAGCATTTCAATAAACACCATATAGGCAACCCTTATCCCGATATTAACTATCTAATTTCGTATCAAAGAGTATTTGGACGTCTAGTGTGGGATAATTTATTCAAGGGAAAATTCTATTTTTACCCCCTAGAAAAAGATGTTTGTGTTAAATGCCCTAAAAATCTTCATTTCTCCAAATGCCCCAAAGCGACTTTCACTAAATTTTGACAAGTGTCTCTATTCTCCCAAGTCGCCACGGTCGCCCTCTTACTTGCATGCACACATCGTTCGATGTCAGGTAAAGTTCTAGGGCATTTGTGGAAAACACCTTTTTTTGGGGGGGGGGGGGGAAACAATACCAAAGGGCTTGTGTCCCGATGGTACCCCAAGGTGTGTGTGAAGCTTCTTAACCAAATGGTTGTGGCTTCAAGTCTTGCTTAGGACATTGTGAGATAAATTCGTGGTTTATATAAAGTGAGATAGTTAGTTGCCGTTCTAAAAAAAACTTTTGGGTGGAGGGCATATATATAATTTTCCCTTTACTCAATGATATTTAATCTTATACAAGTTTTATGTTCTCCACACAAATTTCCTCTCTCATCCAAAAATATCACAAGATAGAAAAGAATGTCTGATGTATACAAGTTTTTAAGACTTATAAGTCTCCTAACTTATAATTTGGGATGGTTAACCTTAATTCTCCATCATTTTTTCCACAAATTAGGACAAATTTAATTTTTGTATTTTTGAACGAACAGACAAAATAGGAAACCAATTTGGGACCAACTACTTTAAGTTGGTTGGACATATAGCATCACTTAGTTTCTATGGCTTTAATTTTCGAATGTGGAGACTTTGTAGTAGCAATTAGTCAAGCGTCAAAACATGTATAAGTTGGTAAAAACCACACAACCGAACATTGCCTAAGAGGCGGTCTTTGTGGAAAGGTTGCATTGGGTCTAAAAATGAATCCCGAGTTAAATTTGCCTGTGAAGCTAACCTTTTTTGTGACAATTCCTACAAAATATCGTTTATCCTCTTAATATTTTTTTAAGTTTATCTTTTTAATAGTTTTTGTAGTTCTTTCAAAAATTGCACCGCAAGTGCAACACTAAAGGAACGACTTATGTGAGCATGAAGTTTTGCCGCTTCAAACAACTAGGATTTGGCTTTCTTACGTGTATATTATCTTCGAGTATTCGACGAGTTGATGGGTTCAATCGATGGATACTCTGATTCTCGAATATTTGTAATGTGTAATATATTATGTGAATATTCAATCTACAAGTCATTTTCATTTATGTGAGTATTCAAAAGAGTTGATAGGTTCAATCGAGCGGAAGCCTCTACCTACGGGGTTTGGGGAAGCGCCTTAAAATCTAAATGATTTTTGGGATTCAGATATTACTTGTTTTGATTTTTGAGGATTTGGTGATATCCGACATATGAGGTCGAAATACTTAAATCTTAAAGTGATCTCTACATAATTCAGGGAATATATCAGGATTGATTGTTTGATTATTACCATACACACACCCAAAATCTAACAAAGTGAAGCATGTCGGTTAGGAGTAAAAATTTAACAATGAAGTGGCAAAACAGTTGAGTGAAACGGGTTTGAGCAAAGAATAAAAATGGTTTCGGGTTCAAACAAGCACTTGAAAACTTATGTCAAATGGGTTAGAGTCAAAGTGCATTTGGGTTTAAATGGATAAACACATTTTTCTTTGTTTTATCGCGACACAAAATTTTGTTTTTAAGAATTATAATGTAGTTCAAAAAATGTTGAAGAAACAACATTCATCTTCACTATAAAAGAAGAAATCAATAAGTATACCGAAGATGTTCAAAAAAAATAAGTATACCGAAGTTAACTAGCCCAATTTTGTATATCTAGTCAAAATTAGGGACCTTAGCTAGAGAAAAGTTTAATTAAGGACTAAGAGAATCCACAATTGATAAAGTTGTGAAGGACTTTTCACTATTTTGAAAAAAAAATTGATAAGATTTTTAGCATTGCATCAAATGCTTTTTTGAAAGCTTTTTAAAAAGACGTGGTAAATCTCAAATATTTTATAAAAGCCTTACTGATTAAATGTGTTTTGCATTAAATGCATAATATTCTTCTATATACACTCATCTTGTTAATGGGCATTTTCATAGACTTTCGATAAACTTTTTTTTGTTCTTTTGGTACAATATCTTGCTTAATATATCATGTGTGATATAACACTTATCTGCAGGTTTGAAAGCTCGACATGCTATCATGAAATGAGCATAACTATTTGTATACAACTTCAAATTACTCATCGTTTTTGACATTGAAATATATGCATCTTTAGCTTTCCAACCATATAGCACACATTATTTTTGAACCTATATATAAATACAGTTTACTCATAAAAGTTAAAGATTTTTTTAATTTGAAAGTCAAACTCACTTGATGTATCACATGTGATATAAAACTAATTTGTAACTTCGAGCACTCAACATGATGTCGTAAAATGGACATAAGTATTTGTGTAAAACTCCAAATGATCCATCGTGTTTGACACTAAAAAATAAACATCGTTAGGTTTGCAACTGTATATCGAACATAATTTTTGAACCCCCCAAATCAATACATTTTATTCATAAAAGTCGAAAAAAATATATGATTTTTTTTAAAAGTCAAACTTACTAGATGTATCACATGTGATATAACACTAATGAGTAAGTTCGCACACTCAAGATGTTGTCGTAAAATATGCATAAGTATTTGTAAGGAACTCCAAAAGATCCACCATTTTTTCCATTGAAAAATACACATTGGTAGCATTTTAACCATATATCACACATAATATTTGAACCTCTAAATAAATACAGTTTATTCATAGAAATTGATGAAAATAGAAGAAAAAAACTTGACATTCAAAATCGTTTCATGGGAGATCCCTTATCGCCTTTCTTGTTTATTCTTGTCATGGAAAGCCTTCATTTGTCCTTTCAAAAGGTTGTTAACGCGGGTCTCTACAAAGGTGTCGTTTTAGATAATTCTCTGCAGCTTTCTCATCTTTTTTATGCTGACGATGTGGTCTTCATTGGACAATGGTGCGATTCTAATATTTCGACCATCATTCGTGTGTTGGATTGTTTTTTTCAGGCATCAGGTATGCGTATTAATCTCCACAAGAGTAAGATTATGGGTATAGCTGTTGATAACTCTTTGGTTACTCAAGCTGCTAATAGCATTGGCTGCTTGACTCTTAGCCTTCCTTTTCAGTACTTGGGTGTTAATATTGGTAGTCACATGTCTCGAATCAAATCGTGGGATATTGTTCTCAACAAAGTTCAAGGTCGCCTCTCCAAATGGAAGTCGAAGGTTCTATCCGTTGGCGGTAGATTAACCCTTCTTAAATCTGTTTTAGGTGCTACTCCGATCTACTACATGTCGATGTATAAAGCCCCTATGTATGTGATTAATAAATTAGAAGCAATTCGTAGTCATTTCTTCAATGGTGGGGATCCTAACATTCGCAAAATGACGTTTGTTAAATGGGAAAACGTCTTGGCTTCTAAGGATAAGGGTGGTATGGGTGTCTCGAGTTTCTTCGCACTTAACCGAGCGCTCATCTTTAAATGGATTTGGCGTTTTCATTCTCAAGGCTTCTCTCTTTGGTCTCGTGTTATTAAGGCTATTCATGGTGTCGATGGTAAGCTTGGTTATCATATTAAGCCTAGTGCGTCATCAAATTGGATTGATATTGTTCGCACTCTCCCTATTTTGTTAAACAAGGGTATTGATCTTTTAGGCTACATTAAGAAAAAGGTTGGTAATGGGGAGAAAACTTTGTTCTGGTATGAGCCATGGAAGGGTGATGTCTCGTTTAATAATCTCTTTCCTAGACTTTTTGCTCTCGAATTAGATAAAAAGATCTCTGTGGCTGGGAAAATGGCACAACCGAGTCTTATTACTTCTTTTAGGCGTAATCCTAGAAGTGGTACGGAGGCTTCTCAGATGGCTATGTTGACATCTCTTTTGGAAGGCATTTGTCTTCCTAATATGCTAGATAGATGGTGTTGGTCGCTTTCAGGAGACGAAGAGTTTTCTGTCTCCTCGGCTAGGATCCTCATTGATGATAAAACTCTTGGGACGGTGGGTTCTAAAACGCATTGGTGTAAGTATGTTCCACTAAAGGTTAATATTCTTTCTTGGAGAGTCAAGCTTAACAACCTCCCAACGCGGCTTAATCTTTCTCGTAGAGGTATGGACATCCAATCTATTTTATGTCCATCTTGTAATTTGGCGGTTGAGTCTACAAATCACATTTTTTTCTCTTGTCCCATGATGAAAGATTTGTATAAGAGTATATCGAGATGGTGGGATGTTAATCTATTGAATTTATCCTCTTATGATGATTGGTGGGAGTGGTTCTCTAGTCTTCGGCTCTCTTCCAAGCTGAAGTTGCTTATGGAAGGCGTTTTTTACATCACTTGGTGGTCGGTTTGGAACTTCCGTAATAAATCGATCTTTGGTCCCTTTCCGTCTAAAGCTCGGTTATTTGATGATATCGTGGCGCTTTCTTTCACGTGGTGTAGATCTAGAAGCAAGTTAAATTTTAGTAAGATAGATTGGTTAAAGAATCCTCTTTATATTTCCATGTAATCCTTTTTTAGCTCCTTGCTAGCGTTTTAATATAAGTTGTTGTTCAAAAAAAAATTAAACGCTCACAAGAAAAAACTTGTTAGAAATGTTTGTCGAAAATATATAAAAGCACTTTTCTATTAATAATTTGCGAGATATTTTATTTTTAAAAAGATTGATGGAAA
>BQNB010087178.1:0-27986 GCA_026074375.1 Tanacetum coccineum
GCCTTTTAAGTCTTCATTTGTGTCAAAGCTGTTTCAATCTTTGTAGTGCTTATAAGCCTAATGTTTTAGCTTATTTATAAATCTAAGTGCTCATTAGGTCTAGGACTAAGTCTGTTTTAGCTTATTTAGGTTTTGTAATTGCTTATTGATTTTTTAAATAGCCAACGGTTTAGCTATTAATCATTAGTTAATATAAGCAAAATTGTCGGTTTTAAATAGCTTTTTCATAGCTTAAAATTAAGATTAAGTAAAAGTCCTTTTTTAAAAGTTGCTTATTTTAACTTGATCTTTAACTGTTTTTAAAAGAAAAATAAAAAAAATGTTTTTCAAAAAGGTAAGGTCCAGGACTTGAACCTGCGACCTTGCCTTCACACACATACACTCTTACCATTGCGCCCTTGGATCTTTTTCATAAGACCCTTGGGCCATTTGTTTTATAAGGTGTATTTGCAGTTTAAGCTTATAAGCTATTTCAGCTGATTTCTAGATTATTACGAGTGCTTATCTGTTCTTTCTTTTTACCATTATCTTAGCAATAGTCTTAAATATTTTCAATAATTTTTTAAAATTTTTATAAATTAGTTTAGCATTTTTAATTAATTTTCTAGATTAAAATAGTTTTTAATTCATAAAAAATAAAATAAAAGTCAAAAAAATATAATTCTTTTTTCTAAAATTATTTTTTATCATTTAGGACTGTTAGAAATTAAATTTGCATTTTTAGGGTTAAAATTTGATAATTTAGGTTTATATGTCGCGTTTTTAAATTCCCGTTAACGTTTTCGTGCTTAATTCGTAATTGCTTTATTTGTTGCTTGCCTTTATTTGCTTTTGCATTTCATTATTAGAAATAGAATCCAAAATCAAAGATTTGAAATTATTCAAATCACGCGATCACAAACTTAAACGAGATTCTCAAATTCACGCTTCGTCGGGATACGACTCGGGAAGATTTGGTCATCACTTTTCCTAAAGTGATTTTCATTTCTTAACGGAATACTATTCTTATATTATTTGATAATAGGTATTTTAGTTATATATATATATATATATATATATATATATATATATATATATATATTATTCTATATTATATATACTATTAAACCCGTATCAAAGATTTTGGCGCCGCTGCCGGGGAAGTAGTTTGAAGATTAGTGTTTTAAAGACCCTTCCTCGTAAAGTTATCGTTTTGTTATTTTCTTTTATATAAAAATAAAAATACAAAAATATTTTATTTTTCTCGATTTATTTTCGTAGATTTATTAGAAAAAAAACAAAAATACTTTTCCTAAAGTATTTAAAAAACCAAAAAAAATTAAAAAACAACAAAAACAACCGTTGTGTCACTTGTGAAATCGGCTCACTTTTAGATTACAAACTTTAAGAGAGGTTTAAGGAGGGTTGATCCTACGAACTTCGACCCGAAAGGAGAAGGTTTTTAAAACGCTTCGCGCTTACCCGCTCCTCCGCTTCTTTGTGCGTTTTCTAAAGAGCTACCTTACACTTGTTCGATTATCGGTTACAAAAATATTTTACTTATTTTTAGTGCATGCGCACCCGCTCTTCATCGAATTTTTAATTGTCGAATCTTCCACGACTCTGAAACGTCGTAATCGTAGACGTTCCAAGCAAATAGTCGAATTGTTTTCTCTTGAAGAGACTTCCGTAGTTACGATGGACGATCAACGTAATATGGCAGAATTACTCCAAGCACCCATCGAGGGTTACGGAGATGCTATCATTATTCCCTTTATTCTCGCGGAGAATTTTGAGCTTAAACATGGACTTCTAAATCTTGTAACTTCAATTTTTTTTTACGGATTTGAGAAAGAAGATCCTCATGCTCACATTCATTGGTTTAACAAGATTACTTTCACGATTAAGTATAAAGATGTGCTTAATTCTTCGATTAAGCTTATGTTTTTTCCATTTTCTATCGAAGGGGCAGCCCGGATTTGGATTAAAAAAGAACCCCCTCGTTCTATTCTTACTTGGGAAGATCTTGTTTCCAAGTTTATTAACCAATTATTTCCTCCTTCCAAAACTACAAATCTCTGAAATGAAATCACAAATTTTCAACAAAAGTTTGAGGAAACATTTAGTGAGGCATAGGACCGTTTCAAGGATCTCCTTCGTACATGCCCACATCACGGTTTTACGGAATTACATCAACTTGATACTTTTTACAATGCTTTAAACCCAACCAATCAAGATTCTTTAAATGCCGCCGCCGGTGGTAATCTTTTGACTAAAACTCCTCGAGATGCTTTGAAAATTATTAAAAACAAGTCGAAAGTTCGCAACTCACGAAACAAACTGGTTGTTTCCAAAGTGAGTACTAATACTTCTTCTTCTACCACGGCATGTCCATCGGAGATGGCCGCTCTTACTGATGCCGTTAAAGCTATGCTTCGTCATGTTAAGACCTCACCTCCAGAGACCGTTAAACAATTTCTAAAAGTTGTGTGACTTGTGGGGGACCGCATCCCTATTATGAGTATCTTGCCGCTGATGGCAACACTTTCAATGCGTCTGCAGCCGCATCAACTTATAATCAGAATCAAGGATATCGTCCTCAAGGAGACCTGAATTATCGTGCTAGCAATTAAATAGGACCACCTGGTTTTCCTCCCGTGCAAAATAATCAAAACCGTTTCAATCAAAATCAAGGTTATAATCAAAATCGAGGAAATAATTTCAATCAAGGCAACCAGAATTATCAAGCTCCGCCTCAAGTTGGACCTTTAAACGATCTCTCGAACTACATGAAGGCAAATGACGTTAATATGAGAGTAATGCAAAATCAAACAAGCAATATGAGGACGGAATTAAAGAAAAAGATGAATACTACGTTGACTAAGCCAGACACCTGCGTTCATAGAATGAGTTAAAGAATGATATTAAACGAATTGATATTAAGACCAACCCAAAAAAAAAAAAGCCCCCCCCATGTTTTGTGATGAGTAGTTTTTTTCAAATGAACACCGCTTCTTCTTCGGGTTCGGGTTCACTTCCTAGCAACACCGTTGATAACCCGAGAGGTGACTTGAAAGCAGTCACCACCCGAAGTGGTATTTCTTATGATGGACCTCCAATTCCACCTCCTTTCTCTCTTCTTCCCAAGGTGGTGGAACGGGAACCCGAGGTGACAAAGGATACGGTGCAACCGAGTACCGAAAATATCCAACCTCTGGTAGTCTAAATTCAAGCCCCAATTGATGAGCCCATTGTTTCTCCTAAGCCTAAATCGTTTATACCTTATCCTTCAAGAGCTAACAAGCAAAAGCTCCATGAAAAAGATGATAATCTAGCTTCGAAATTTGTTGAAATCTTTAGGGAATTACATTTTGAGCTCAGTTTCGCGGATGCTCTTCTACATATGCCGAAATTTGCTTCAATGTTTAAAATTCTTCTTAATAACAAAGAAAAATTGTTTGACATAGCTAAAACACCGGTGAATGAGAATTGTTCGGCGGTTATCCTAAAAAAGTTTCCTGAAAAACTTGGGGACCCCGGCAAGTTTCTTATTCCTTGTGATTTTCCGGAGATAGTTGAATGCTTAGCCTTGGCCGATCTTGGTGCAAGAATCAACTTGATACCTCTTTCCATATGGAAGAAGCTCTCACTCCCCGAACTTACTCCTACTCGAATGATTCTTGAACTTGCAGACCGATCGACTACTAGTCCATCCGGTATTGCCGAAGATGTCTTTGTAAAAGTAGGGAAGTTCCATTTTCCGGCCGACTTCATAGTCGTTGATTATGTTGTTGATCCTCGGGTTCCCTTAATTTTTGGGAGACCCTTTTTGAGGACGGTACATGCTTTAATTGATGTTTACGGTGAAGAATTAACTCTCCGAGTTGATGATGAAGCCATAACCTTTAAAGTTGGTCAAACTTCGAGATACTCCTACTGAATCGGTTAATCGAATCGATGTCATCGACATTTCATGTGAGGAGTCATTGTCCAAGATCTTTTATTTTTTGGTAACACTTACTTGCTCGGATTTTCGAATAGTTCTATGAGTGGCAATCCCACTCCGTCTTTAGATCCTATCCTTTCTATTTCTTTCCCCTCTCCCACTCCTTTTGAAGGAGGTGACTTCATTTTGGAAAAAATAGAAGCTTGTCTTACAAATGATTCAATTCTTCCATGAATTGATGATGCCGACTTTGATCCAGAGGGAGACCTTCTTCTACTCGAAAAATTATTAAATGATGATCCATCATCTCCTCTCCCTCCAAAAGAACTTCATTTTGAGGAAATTAAAATGATTAAATCTTCTATTGATGATCCTCCGGAGCTTGAGCTCAAGGATTTACTGTCTCATCTTGAATACGCTGTTTTTAGAAGAACCCGATATAAAATTTACCGTCATAATTATCTTCAATAATTGAGAAAGCAGATTGAAGAATAGGCTGCCTTTTTAAAGGTTCTTAAATCACACAAACAGGCCATCACATGGAAAATCTCTGACATTAAGGGTATCGACCCTAGTTTTTGTACTCACAAGATCTTAATGGAAGACGATTTCAAACCGGCAATTCAACATCAAAGAAGGGTAAATCCGAAAATTCATGAGGTTATCAAAAAGGAAGTTATCAAACTCCTTGATGCTGGATTGATTTACCCTATCTCTGATAGTCCGTGGGTGAGCCCCGTTCATTGTGTGCCTAAGAAGGGTGGCATGACCGTAGTTGAAAACGAAGATAATGAATTGATACCTACTAGGTTAGTTACGGGATGGCGTGTTTGTATAGATTACCGAAAGCTTAATGATGCGACTCGTAAAGATCATTTCCCGTTACCTTTTATGGATCAAATGCTCGAACATTTAGCGGGAAATGAATACCATTGCTTTTTAAATAGATTTTTCGGATATTTTCAAATTCCCATTGACCCGCAAGACCAAGATAAGACCACCTTCACTTGCCCTTATGGGACGTTTGTCTACCGACGTATGCCTTTTGGTTTATGTAATGCTCTGAGCACGTTCCAAAGGTGCATGATGGCCATTTTCTACGACATGATCGAGGAAACAATGGAAGTTTTCATGGACGATTTCTCGGTCTTCGGGGATTCTTTCTCATCATGCCTCTCCCATTTAGACAAAATGCTCAAACGGTGCGAAGACACTAATTTAGTTCTAAATTAGGAGAAATGTCATTTTATGGTAAAAGAAGGCATTGTTTCTAGAACATAAGATTTCAAAGTCCGGGATTGAGGTCGACAAAGCTAAAGTTGATGTTATAGCTAAACTCCCTCATTCGACTTCCGTCAAAGGTGTTCGAAGTTTCTTAGGTCACGCCGGGTTCTATCGTCGATTTATTCAAGATTTCTCTAAAATCGCCCGGCCGATAACCCATCTTCTTGAAAAGGTAACTCCATTTATTTTTTCGAAAGAATGTATTGAAGCATTTATATACTTAAAAAGAAGTTAACCGAAGCCCCGATTTTAGTTTCCCCCTATTGGGACCTACCATTTGAAATTATGTGCGACACTAGTGATTATGCAGTAGGTGTAGTCTTGGGGTAACGTAAGACTAAACATTTTCAGCCTATACACTATGCTAGTAAGACCATGATGGATGCTCAAGCACATTACACTACTACATAAAAAGAGTTATTAGCCGTGGTGTATGCTTTCGAGAAATTCTGGCCTTACTTAGTTTTATCAAAGACCATAGTGTATATCGACCACTCGGCTCTTAAGTATCTTCTTGCTAAGCAAGATACTAAGCCGAGATTGCTCAGGTGGATTCTCCTACCCCAAGAATTTGATGTCATTATTCGTGATAAAAAAAGGAGCGGAGAATCTCGCGGCCGACCATTTATCAAGATTAGAAAATCCTTATCAAGGTGATCTAGAGAAATGAAAATATACCGAACATTCCTCTCGAGGACCCTGGAATGATATCTTTTCATGTGATTATAGTACCCCATGGTTTGCGACATTGAAAATTACCTGCGGGAATTTATGTTGTAAAAGGGATGTGTCCCCCAACAAAGAAAAAGTTTCGGTTAAGGCTGTTAGCATTTATTTTTTAGGATGACCCATACTTGTTTAGGATTGGTGTGGATCAAGTGATTAGATGATGTGTTTACGGCCAAGAAGCCGTTGATATCCTCACGGCTTGCCATAATGGACCCACGGGGGAATCCCAATTTGGATGCCAACTACACCGCTCACAAGTATTTGATTCGGTTTCTATTGGCGACTTATTTACCGAGATGCCCTGACTGGTCACTACGTGTGACGCTTGTCAACGTCAAGGAAAAATCTCGCAAAAAGATGAAATGCCCCAAAATGCAATTCAAGTATGCAAGATCTTTGATGTTTGGGGCATCGATTTTATGGGCCCGTTCCTGTCTTCTCGAGGGAACAAATACATTCTCATGGCCATTGACTACTTGTCTAAATGGGTTGAAGCAAAATCGCTCCCCACTAATGATGCCCGAGTCATTGTTAAATTCTTGAAATCTCTTTTTGCCCGATTTGGAACTCCTCGTGCTATAATTAGTGATCACGGTACCTATTTTTGCAATGACCAATTCGCAAAGGTCATGTTTAAGTATGGAGTTACCCACCGTCTTTCTACCGCGTATCATCCACAAACGAGTGGACAAGTGGAGGTTTCAAATCGTGGTTTGAAACGTATCTTAGAAAGGACCGTAGGTGAAAATCGTGCTTTATGGTCCGATAAGTTAGATGATGCTTTATGGACCTTTCGTACCGCTTTCAAAACACCCATCGGGTGCACTCCTTATAAGCTCATGTACGAAAAGGCTTGTCATCTTCCTATTGAATTTGAACACAAGGCCTATTGGGCTTTGAAACATTGTAATTTTGACCTTAAAACCGCGGGTGATCACCAAAAAGTTCAAATAAATGAATTAAACGAATTTCGGGATCAAGCTGACGAGAACTCTTTAATCTACAAAGAGAAAACGAAGAAGATTCATGACTCCAAGATTAAGAACCGCATCTTCAATGTTGGTGATCGAGTTCTTCTCTTCAATTATTGATTAAATATTTTTTCAAGAAAGCTCAAAACCCGTTGGACCGGACCATTCACCGTTGCTCAAGTTTTCCTTTATAGAAACGTCGAGTTATCTCAAACCGACGGACCAAACTTTAAGGTGAACGGTCATAGACTTAAACATTATTTTGGAGGGGACATACCACCATTGGTTATCCCAGATCTCTAAACTTTCCCCATAGACCACTAAATTTGGGGACGAGTCAAGCTCGTGACTCGGTTAACAAAAACAAGCACTTCGTGGGTGGCAACCCATGCTTATCCCTAGTAGTAGTATATTAATAATTATGAATAAGTGTGATGTAAGGATGCTCGCCTCTTCCTTTTATATGTTTCGTGTTTTGTGTTTTATGACCAGGATTGCTTGGATTTTGAAGACTTTAGTGCTTGTGGTTTTGTCCATCGTTCACTCGATCTTCTATCCTTCGCATGCTTATTTATGGGAATCTGATATCCTAGATCTTATTGATTCACGTTTATCTATTAGCATAATTAATAAACGGCTTTAGATTCGCGTAGAAACCCTTTAATATTTGGATTATGCCTTGAAAATAGTATGGGGGTGACAGTCTCACATTGAGGACAATGTGTAGTTCTAGTATGGGGGGATCTTTTGATTTGATTTTACTTGCATTTGCCTTGTCTTCACGTAACCCCGTTTTTCCACCAAAAATAGCAAAAATATGCCAAAATTAAAATTTTCAAAAATAGAATAAGTGTTTTGACATGTAGTTTTGTCTTTTAAGTATAAATTTTAACTTGATCGAGCATGTTGCACTCTAGCTTGCCCCTTAACTTATATAAATTTAAGCTTTTGCTAGTCTTTTATACAAGAAGCTTTAAAACGCGAATTCTAGCTTGAAAAAGCCAAGAGTTTGCAAGTTTCCATGATAGACTTTAAATATGCAAAGCTTGTTTTATTAGACTAAGCATTCGCGGATCTTTTTAGTAAAGATTTTAAATTTGCGAAGAACGAGAAATAATAGAGTTTTATATAAGTTAGATGCTAAATATGGAGTAGTTGGAACTCTTTAGAGCTCATAGATGTTATTTGTGGCTTTTTGCTCCCATCAACTTAATAAACTTTATATAATTATTTAATAAATAAAGTTACTTTACGTTTTTGCGATTCTTAGTTTAAATCACTTCATAAAGATACCTTCTGGTAAAATTAAGGTACACATCGAGGTTTTGTCAGTGTTGTGGGGAAATAGGCTACCGATTCCTAACGGCTCGCTACCGTTGCCTAGGTAGTTAAAAGACCACAGGACTTAAAATTTGGCTAATAATAATAATAGTTATGTAATAAACCGAAGCCGAAATAAGACCACTACCTCTTGCCGGCTCACAACCGATGTGGTAGTCGTTTAAAGGGAGGAGGTAATAATAATAATAAAAAATGTGGGCTGATAAAAGTTTACTGTCTCTTGCCGGCTCACAACCAATGTGGCAGTCTTCTAAATAAGACACATAGTAATAATCCGAGACTGATAAAAGTTTGCGGCATCTTGCCGGCTCACAACCAATGTTGTAGCCTTCTAAAAGGTCGAGGAAATTATCGAGGTCAAAATAAGACTCTTGGACCATGGTCGGCTCGCATACCGATGTGGCAGTTGTTTAAAGGACCAAGGTTTAATAATGTTGCTATAATAATAATAAGAATAAAGCCAAATTTTGACTCCGGGGTTATCTAAATAAAGCCTCCGTCTCTGGACTCGTAGTTGAGTTGTTTCGGATGAAATAAAAAGGATAACCCCTAAATCGTGCGAAATTAGAACCTTAATATGGACCTTATTCTCACCATATCGTCTCTTTAGGAAAGGATTTCAAACTAATTATGGTCTAAACCGGGTTTACTTTATGTGAATAAGTCATTAATTTATTTGTCACAAATAATAATAATAAATTTTTTAGAGGATTTAGGAAATAAGGGATCAGAAAGTAGCTGTGCATTCACAATTAGCATTTATGAGTAGTGTTAGCATCTTAACTTGTATTTAACAATGATTTCGTTTTTAAGCTTGGTTTGGGGCGAGTAAAAAATCAAGGACGATGAATTTATCCTTTTAATGTTTCTTGTTCCGTGAAGTTATGATATGTATGAATGATAATAATAAATGCATAAAAATGGTAAAATGGGGAACTTTTTAAAACTAGTGATTTTTTAATTCCCTTAGATGAACACTTAGCTGCTTTTGGAGGTAATTAGTCTAAGGGGGTTGAAATTTTTGGTTTTCTAAGTGTGTATTTATTACGTGAAGACACGGCAATAGTTTAGTATGGGGGATTTTGGTATGTGCTTAAATACACATACCTTTTACCTATTAAAATGAGCTAAAAAGACCAATAATGACCAAAAATACATGAGAAATACAATGTATTCGTTTGTATTGTAAATTGTATCTTGCAGGTATGGATATTGCACAAAAGGACAAAAATATTTGCAAAAAACGACAAAACCGAGCACGAAAATGGAGTAAAGAGCGCGAAAAGATCAAAGCCGAAGGCGTATACGTCCTGAATGGGCTAACCCGTACCCATTTTAATGGGTCAGGTCAGCCCATTAACATTGTATCTATACAAACTAAGCCTAAAATTTAAAAGCCCAAAATCCTAATACAAGTCCAAGTCCGTTTTAAAGTCCAAACGACCCAAATCCATCCTTGGTCAAAGTCAGAAGATAAATAAACGGGTCAAAATTCACTGTTCCCCTTTCCCTCCTAAATTACCCCGCGTATATCAAACCAGGGTAAACAAGTTTTTTTGGGGGGGGGTTTAACTATACAATTCACCACACGCTCAAGTGCTTTTAGAAGGATCTACCTGACAAACCTCTGACACCTCCATGCCACGCTGGCAAATCTTAAGGACGTGTTTGGCTAATGGGAGGGGTGTGGGGATACCTGATTAATCCAAGGGCTAAGATTGATTGATTCAAGGCGGTTTAGATTGAAGGGACGAGATTGAAGGCTTGGGACGCTTCTAGGGTTCTGGATCCTTCCCCTCCTCACTATAAAAGGAGGCCTCCTCACACAAAGAAGAGATGTCTAGTTTTTAGCTATTATTTATTTTTAGAGCTTATTATTATAATCATTTATATTATTGCCTTTTTAATGTAATTTCTCGCCTTTTAAAAAGCTGTACATTGAATTTAATAAAAGGATCAGTTTCATTTACAATGTGCCTTTAAATTCTGTTTTCACTTTACCTTTAAGAAAACTGTTAACGATGTTATTGGGGACAACTTAATAAGCTCTAATAAGCTCTCTTAACTAATAAGCTATCTATCATTCAGTTAAGCCTTCAAAAGCTTAACTGAATTTGAATTTTACCTCAAATTCCACCCTAAAGGAAGATAAGCCAGATTTGGATGGGCTTATTGGACCTTACTAGCTTATGCAAACAAGCTAGAGCTTGTAGAATAAGCTCTTAAGAGCATATTAGATCCTTGTTTGAGCTAGGATCAAGGTACTTACCCTTTTTACCTTAATTTTAGCTTATTATCCTATCTGCTTATTATTCTGCTTATTGCTGCTTATTATTACTCATTTTTGCTTATTTAGTCTTAATGTTGCTTAACATGTTTAGTTTTTAGTTTAAAATAAGTTTAGTTTAAGTACTGTCCACTAATTAGTAAAAATAGCTTCTAGTCTAGCTTATTTTTAAGTGCTTATTTCTCCTTAGAGTATGCTTATCTGTCCTTAAAGTACTTAAGTCTTAATCTGTTTTATCAGCTTGAAGCTTATTAGAGTCTGTTTTAAGCTTAAATATGGTTTTCAAACTTATTAAGGGGTGTTTGGCACAAGCAGTACTAACCTAGGTTAGTACTGTTTGATTTGCTTGTGACCCTTAAGCCAAGTTTGATAAGCTCAAGATAAGCTTATAAGTCAGATTTCATAAGTTTTCAAAGGGTAAAATTGCTTTTTAAGGTTTTATGTATCCTTACTTAGAATCTGTGGTGATCTTGGTTTCTCAATCTGCTTATATTTAAGATTTAGTTCTTAAGTTGTTTTGAGGTGTTTTTCATGCTTCTATTCTATCTAAATATGCATTAGAAACAAAGTTTAAAAGGCCTGCATTGTCATTTGTGGTTTTGGTAAAAAAAGACTGTAGCAAGTTCAGGTTTTCAGATTTAAAAGCTTTAATGTCACTTCTCAATCACAAATTTAGACTAGTTAAAGTTAGTTTTAGAGTCTAAAAATCATTGCATAAGCTCATTGTGATTTAAGCTTAATCTATTTCAGCTTATTTTGGAGTTTAGCCTTTGTTTAGATAGCTTAAAGTAGGGCTGCAAAAGCCACTTTAGTCTTTTATAAAAACTTGAAAAAAAACCAAAAACATAAAAATCTGCTTAGACAGTCTTTTTCATTTGCAATTTTATAGCTTATTAGTGATCTCTAGTGCTTAATTCTGGCTTATTCTAGTAGCTTAAAGGTTAATCTTAATCTGTTTGAAGTTTTTAAGGTTTAGCTTATTGGTCTAGTAGCTTTAAATTCAGTTTGAAAAGTGCTCTTTAGTCTGTTTTGATTGTGTTTTGTCTAACAACTTATTTGATTTCTGAGCTTCTAGCTTGTTTAGAAATGTTTAAAGTAGGATTAGATTAGCTTATTAAGTGTGGTTTAGTGTCCTAGTTGCTTATTTGGCCTAGGTTTAAGCTTATTACAGCTTTTGAGCATAATCAGTCTTGACTTAAAGCTTTTAAGCTTTTAAGTCATTATGTGACGTGTTTAAAGCTTATTTCTGGCTTAATTCTAATTTTCAGAAAAAGTGTTCTTACAAAAAGGCTTATTTTAGCTTATAGTTTAGTTTTGTCAAAAGAAAATTCAAAAATAAAAAGTTTTAGCAAAAAGGTAAGGTCCAAGACTCAAACCTGCGACCTCACCTTCACAACACACACACTCTACCATTGCGCCCTTGGGTCTTTTCTGTTAGATCCTTGGGCCAATTGGTTTATAAGGCTTAATAGCAGTTTTAGCCCTTTTTTGCTTATTTGATTTTTCCTGGCTTATTTATAAGCCCGTTTTTAGCAGTTTTAATTTTTAAACATTAGTATTAGTGTTAAGTACTTCCAGTAATTTTTTGGAATTTTTATAAAATAGTTTAGCATTTTTAGTATTATTTTTAGATTAAAACTGTTTTTAATTCATAATAAATAAAATAAAAGTCAAAAAAATATAATTTCTTTTTCAAAAATTATTTTTAATCATTTAGGACTGTTAGAAATTAAATTTACATTTTTAGGGTTAAAATTTGATAATTTAGGTTTTAGTCGCGTTTTTAAAATTCCCGTTATCGTTTTTAACTTAAATCATTATTTGCCTTATTTGATTGCTTGCCTTTAATTGTTTTTGCATTTCATAAATAGAAATAGAATCCAAATCAAATCTTGTCTATTCAAATCACGCGATCACAAACTTAAACGAAATTCTCAATTCACGTTTCGTCGGGATACGACTCGGGAAGATTTGGTCATCACTTTTCCTAAAGTGATTTTCATTTCTTAACGGAATACTACTCTTATATTATTTGATAATAGGTATTTTAGTTATATATATATATACATTATATATTATATATGCTAATTTGCCCGTAGTCACGATGGATGTTTGATCTTTTACCAAGCCTATGGTAATTTATATGCTATGACAGGTAATGAGTGTTGATTTTCTGTTTCCCCCATATGTTATAATTTATTATACAACCGAGTAAAAGAGAGAATCCCCAAACTAGTATATATTTTCCATGCTTTTAATTACGATTTTTAGAAGGTTGTGTTGTAAAATACTTTTAAAGAGTAGGTAAAATGACCCCTCATATTGTTATTGTCTAGGTAGAAAAGCCCATTTGCTTGAGGACAAGCAAATTCCAAGTGTAGGGGTATTTGATGAGGTGTCATTTTATACACTTTTTCAGGGTCATTTAACCCCTAAATCGTGCATTTATGCCCAAAATAGATACTTAATCGTTCATTTTTAGGTATTTCTCATTTGGAGGACATTTAGAAGAATTGCACGTGACTTGGGCTCATTTAGAGAAGAAACGGACAAGACTACAGACCTACACCAACATTTCTCATGATTATGTTCTCAGCAACTAGAGACGCCGTCACAATTTCTACGTGACGCCGTTACAACGCATCCCACGACAGCGTCACACTTTCCACGACAGCGTCAGAGATCATGACCCAGCCCATTATCTAGAATATTCTCTTTCATGACGGCGTCACGACTAAAACGCGACGCTGTCATAATGTTTTTCTTATATATACAAACCTGAATTTAGGGTTTTGAGTGTGTAACTTTAGAATAAAAAGAGGGTACGAACCCTAGTTCGTTTAGCAGCTGTTAGGGATGATTTTAGGGCCTAAAAACCCTATTGTACTTCCTTCAATTCATGTTCTAATCAAGTAAGACTTATTTAATCATTCAATATGTCTTGTTGTGTGATTCTTATCTGTTCTTGCTTCATCTTTAACATGCTTGGCTAAACCTTCTATTGTGTTTATTTATGATTGTATGAAACCTAGAATGTAGATCTTAGTGGTGTTGCTTCTTGTGATGGATATGCATGTTAGGTCTTAGAAAACCAGCTTTTGTCTGTATCGCTGTTGATATGTCTAGGAAAACATGATTGTGTAGAAAGGATACCATCGGGTAATAGTCTTCATACTACCTTGCCCCTTATATGGTTGATCCACTCTTTAATATATTTCACATGCATTTAATATACTCTTAGGGGCCTTGTAATAGTCTTCATACTACCTTACTTGTGGGTTGCCTTAACGGAATATTAAATAGACGGCGGGTTCGTGTAATTCGTTTATGACTTAGGAAATAATTACATAGATCATCACAAGTGTGACAAAGCAATAACACTAGGAGAAGCACATGATTAAATAAATATAATTTTTTATTATATTGTTATCACCAGTAGCGTAGTTAATATTTAGTTTAATAGCTAAAACCAACCAACCTCTCAAATATATGATTTACCTGCTTTCATAAAATATAAAAACACAAAAAGAATCTTTCCTCAACCCTTAGAATTTTGTTAGACTGTGATCAAGCCTTCCCAACCTATTCCCCGAGTGAACGATAACAACCCCCGAGTCTTGCCTATACTACTACTACAATGATTAGGTGCTCTGCCTAGGGAGTTGTAAAACTTCGTGCAGAAGTCCTATGACGACCGCATCAGTTAACTAGGTCAACACGGTAATTACCGAGTTGAATCGGTCTGAGTCATGACTCATGGGTTGCAATCACCTACAAAAAATGTCAATACATATTTCGCACAACCATGTTGTGACTTATTTCGCACCATCTGTAACATATTTCGCACCCCAAACAAATTTTGGGCAGAGTATTGTTTCTGAAATTTGTAATATTTCGCACAAAAACAACCTGTAATATTTCACATGCTTGTTTCACACAACTAAGCATGACATATTTCGCACACACCTGTAAGTCTGCGTATTTCGCACAACAAGTATCCCTGTCATGTTTCGCAGCCTTCAACACCCTTACATGTTTTGCAGGCTTCATATTAAGCCCAGGAACATATGTTAACCAAAATAAGCAGTTTTGAGTATGAATATTTCACGAAGAAGCTACACCCCTAATAAGCAACACAAATAACAACATAACGTGGCCTTTTGTATGACATATAAGGCATGAACTAAGCTGATATACCCCCAAAGCTTAAAAGATTAATTTTGGACAGTTGGACATAAATTTGAATCTGTTAAACAGGAACACAAACGTGACCAACTTGACAAAAGTGACAGATTTGAGACACGGAACCCAAAAATCAATTCGACTTGACCCAAAAATGAAACCTAGGCTCTGTTACCAATTGAAGAAACTAAAGAATCCTTGATCCGGTGGTCGGGGAGACTCAAACCACAAGATAACCATGTTTAGAGAGATAGTGTAGTGAGAGAAAGAAATGTGTAAAATAAATGTGAAAGTGTAAAAGATACAAGAGTCTCAACCCCTACATGGAAGCCATGGAGGGGTATTTATACCACCATACATTACACAAGTATGCTATATTGGCTATTTTAGTTCCTGTGTATGGTGGTATGGTAAGCTATGGTAATTCCGTAATGTCGTCACATAAAATAAAATCCTAACAACACGCACTTTCTCGGAAAAGGTCTACTTTGGCAAGTGTTCATGATTTTAAAATATAAATAACTAAAATGACTTTTTACCTTTTTCTCTTAATCTGCAGTTAAAGCAAGATGGCTACAAAAAATGTACATCGTGCATATATGTTTTTGAAAGGCGTGCATATATGTTCTAATGAATTTGACGAGACACCACCACCTGCACATATGTTTTTAGAAGGATACACATATGTTTTAACGAATTTGATGAGAAGTGAAGCGTGCCATATATTTTTGAAAGAGTGCACAAATGTTTTTGAGTGACGTGCACATCTAGATTTAACAAGATATATTTGTATTTGAATTGTATTTCATTTTATATCGAATTTTTTGTATACTATATATTTTTTGGTTTGTTATAAATTTAAATGTTATATGTATATGTTTATGTTTTTGTCTATAAATTTAAAAGGTTAAAGAATGTACACCATAAACATATGTTCAATTACCATTTTAACCAAACAAGTGTGATGTCTAAACAATTATACGCAATACACATATGTAAAATTACAATATTAAAAAAAATACATATGCACCTATTTTTTTTGAAAACATGTATGTTAAAAAAATATAAATTAAAAAAAAAATTTTTTTAATTTCAAAAAATAAAGGGCTTAAAAAACGTTTTTTTATTAAAAAAATTTTAAAAAGGAAAAATAAAAATGTGTTTTACTATTATACCCTTTTAAATTAAATAAAAAGATTTTATGATACTAAATTCTTATTGGTCTAGAAGAGTCCTGTAAAGTTCTGCACCTAAAATGGGTTCTCAGTATAACGCGTCCATACATACATACATACATACATACATACATACATACATACATACATACATACATACATACATACATACATACATATCCTTGATGCCGGATTGATTTACCCTATCTCTGATGATAGCCCGTGGGTGAGCCCCGTTCATTGTGTGCCTAAGAAGGGTGGTATAACCATAATTGAAAATGAAGATAATGAGTTGATACCTACTCGATTAGTTATGGAATGACGTGTATGCATTGACTACCAAAAGTTAAATGATGCCACTCGTAAAGATCATTTCCCGTTACCGTTTATGGACCAAATGCTTGAAAGACTCGCGAGAAATGAATACTATTGTTTTTTAAATGGTTTCTCAGGATATTTTCAGATTCCAATTGACCCGCAAGACCAAGAGAAGAACACCTTCACTTGCCCTTATGGAACGTTTTCCTACTAATGCATGCCTTTTGGCTTATGTAATGCTCCTGGAACGTTCCAAAGGTGCATGATGGCCATTTTCCACGACATGATCGAGGAAACAATGGAGGTCTTTATGGATGATTTCTCGGTCTTCGGGGATTCTTTCTCCTCATGCCTCTCCCATTTAGACAAAATGCTCAAACGGTGCAAAGACACTAATTTAGTTCTAAATTGGGAGAAATGCCATTTTATGGTAAAAGAAGGCATTGTTCTAGGACATAAGATTTCAAAGTCCGGGATTGAGGTCGACAAAGCTAAAGTTGATGTTATAGCTAAACTCCCTCATCCGACTTCCGTTAAAGGCATTCAAAGTTTTTTAGGTCACGCCGGGTTCTATCGTCGATTTATTCAAGATTTTTCTAAAATCGCCCGACCGATGACCCATCTTCTTGTAAAAGATACCCTTTCAATAAACTATTGAAAGGAATGTATTGAATCACTTTATATACTTAAAGAAGAAGTTAACCGAAGCAATCTATTTTAGTTTGCCCCGATTGGACCTACCCTTTGGAAATTTATATGTGTGATGCTAATTGATTACGCGGTAGGGGTTTCAGTCTGGGCAACCGTAAAACCAAACATTTTATTAGCTTCTAACACTATCTAGTAAGAACCATGACGGATGCTCAAGCACATTACACTACTACGAAGAAAGAATTATTAGCCGTGGTATATGCTTTCGAGAAATTTCGGCCTTATTTAGTCTTGTCGAAGACCATAGTGTATACGGACCACTCGGCTCTCAAATATCTTCTTGCCAAGCAAGATGCTAAACCGAGATTGCTCTGGTGGATTCTCCTACTCCAAGAATTTGATGTCATTATTCGTGATAAAAAAGGAGCAGAGAATCTCGCGGCCGACCACTTATCAAGACTTGAAAATCCCCACCAAGATGTTCTTGAGAACAAGGAAATTACGGAAACATTTCCTCTCGAGACACTTGGGATGGTTACCTTTCGTGGTGATTCGAGTACCCCATGGTTTGCCGACATTGCAAACTACCATGCGGGGAATTTTATTGTGAAAGGGATGTCGTCCCAACAAAAGAAAAAATTCTTTAAGGATGTAAAGCATTACTTTTGGGACGACCCCTACTTGTTTAGAATTGGTGCGGATCAAGTGATTAGACGATGTGTTTACGGCCAAGAAGCCGTTGATATCCTCACGGCTTGCCATAATGGACCCACCGGGGGACATCATGGTGCCAACTACACCGCTAAAAAAGTCTTTGATTCTGGATTTTATTGGCCGACTATTTACCGAGATGCCCATGACTTGGTCACACGGTGTGACGCTTGTCAACGTCAAGGCAAAATCTCGCAAAAAGATGAAATGCCTCAAAATGCAATTCAAGTATGCGAGATCTTTGACGTGTGGGGCATCGATTTTATGGGACCGTTCCCGTCTTCTCGAGGGAACAAGTACATTCTCGTGGCCGTTGACTACTTGTCTAAATGGGTTGAAGCAAAAGCGCTCCCCACTAATGATGCCCGAGTTGTTGTTAAATTCTTGAAATCTCTTTTTGCCCGATTTGGAACTCCTCGTGCTATAATTAGTGATCGCGGTACCCATTTTTGCAATGACCAATTCGCGAAAGTCATGCTTAAGTATGGAGTTACCCACCGTCTTTCTACCGCGTATCATCCACAAACGAGTGGACAAGTGGAGGTTTCAAATCGTGGTTTGAAACGTATCTTAGAAAGGACCGTAGGTGAAAATCGTGCTTCATGGTCCGATAAGTTAGATGATGCATTATGGGCCTTCCGTACCGCTTTCAAAACACCCATCGGGTGCACTCCTTATAAGCTCATGTACGGAAAGGCTTGTCATCTTCCTATTGAACTTGAACACAAGGCCTATTGGGCCTTAAAACATTGTAATTTTGACCTTAAGACCGCGGGTGATCACCGGAAAGTTCAAATGAATGAATTAAATAAACTCCGGGATCAAGCTTACGAGAACTCTTTAATCTACAAAGAGAAAACGAAGAAGATTCATGACTCCAAGATTAAGAACCGCGTTTTCAACGTTGGTGATCGAGTTCTTCTCTTCAATTCTCGATTAAAGATTTTCTTGGGCAAGCTTAAAACCCGTTGGACCGAACCATTCACCGTTGCTCAAGTTTTCCCTTATGGTGCCGTCGAGTTATCTTAAACCGACGGACCAAACTTCAAGGTGAATGGTTATAGACTTAAACATTATTTTGGAGGGGACATACCACCGATGGTTGTCCCGGATCTCCAAACTTTCCCCATGGACCACTAATTTCAGGGTCGAGTCAGGCTCGTGACTCGGTTAACAAAAACAAGCTCTTCGTGAGTGGCAACCTATGCTTATCCTTAGTAGTAGTATATTAGTATAATATTTAATAAATAAGTGTGATGTGAGGAGGCTCGCCTCTTCCGTCCAGGTTTGCCTCGGATTTTGAAGACTCTTGTGCTCATGGTTTTGTCCTTCGTTTACTCGAGCTTAAATCCTCAGCTTCATTTAGGAATCCAATATCCTAATCTAATTGACTAACGTTTATCTTTAGCATAATTCATAAACGGCTTTAGTATGACGTAGGTACCCTTCAAAACATCGAGGATGATGTTTAGTTCTAGTATGGGGGGGGTATCTTCGATTTGATTTTTGCCTGCAGTCGTTGTTTTCACGTAATCACGTTTTACCACCAAAATTTTTGCAAAAAAATGAAAAAATTTAAAAATTTTCAAAAATAAAATAAGTGTTTTGTCACAATTTTGACTTTTCTAATGGGTAGAATAGAAAAATTTTGACTCATCGGCGGCTGTTAGCCCCTAGCTTTTGTCCATAACCCATTTAAAAAAATGTCAGGTTTATTAGGCTAAGCATTCGCGGATCCTTTTATTAGGGATTTTAAATTTGCGAAGAACGAGAAATGATAGTGTTATTTACAAGAAAGATGCTAAACAAGGATTAGTTGGATATCTTAAAGGCTCATAAGAGTAACTTGTGGCTTTTCCTCCCCGAAGCTCTTAATATGACTAATAATACGTGCTCTCTTTTACTTTTTACTTGAAAATTAAGTTTTATAAAAAGAAGCTCTTTCGGAAACGATAAATTTAATCTTAGTTCAAATTTATACTTAAGTTTTCTAAAACGAAATTTTTCTATACCGCGTAATAAATGTTGCAATATAATGAAAAAAAAAATCAATCAAGAATAATAATCCGAGACTGATAAAAGTTTGCTGCATCTTGCCGGCTCACAACCGATGTTGCAGCCTTCAAAAAGGTCGAGGATTACCGCTGCCGAAATAAGTATAATTGTTAAGTGAAATGTGTGAATAAATATAGTAAAAATTTCTTTTTCTAAAACTTAAATATCTTTTTGGACTAAGATTAAATTGCTTTAAGATTTCAAGGATTTCGGTTGCCGTCAGTAGATTATTTCGATTAAGTATTCTCTGTAGGGCTTCACACATCTGGGCACTTAGCCGATGAGGCTGGGACGTTCCGAGAAGAAAGGTCGCTACATGGAATAATCTTACCGATGAGATCATTAATCTTTGAAATTTGTGTGCTTTGAGTTGTATTCTTTCTAAGTTTGTTTTTGCGGTAAATTTAAGAAATTCGATTTCGAAGGTTGGAGTATTTCGATTACATTCTGATTCTCTGTAGGGCTTCAAAACCTGGGCACTTAGCTGACGAGGCTGGGGCGTTTTGAGAAAATGGGCGTACATGGATGATTTAACCTTCGAGTCTTGATTCTTAGAAATATCAATTTTATAAAAATAGCTTTTGAAAGATGCAACTATCTAAATCGATGTTTGAAAGTTTAATGTAGAATTGAGCACACTAATAATAATGTATAATAATTGTCGGGAGCAAAAAGTTTACAAGTTGCAAATATGAGTAGTGTTAGCATCTTTACTTGTACTTAACGGTGATTTCGTTTTTACGCTTAGCTTGGGACTAGTGAAAAATTGGGGACGATGAATTTATCCATTCGGACATGCATAGATTATTCTATGGACGCTTCTCATTCTATGATCCCAGTGTTGATAAAATAAAGAAAGTCAAACATGTTAGTTAAGTTGAGAAAAAGAAAAATACAAAAATATTAGGGATAGTTAGTGTAAATAAAAAAAATGGTGAAAACGGGACTTGTCGAAACTATTGATTCTTTAGTTCCCCTTGACGAACACTTAGATACTTTTTGAGGTTATTAGTCGAGGGGGATTGAGATTCTTGGTTTTCTCAAGTGTTTACTTCATAACATTGCGTGAGGACACGATAATATCTTAGTATGGGGGATTTTGGTATGTGCTTAAATACACATACCTTTTACCTATTAAAACGAGCTAAAAAGACCAATAATGACCAAAAAGGCAAAAATACATGAGAAATACAATGTATTCGTTTGTATTGTAAATTGTATCTTGCAGGTATGGATATATCACAGAAAGGACAAAAATGAAGCCAAACGGACAAAACCGAGCACGTGAATGGAAAGAGCGCGAAAAACCAAAGCCGAAGGCGTATACATCTTTAATGGGCCAACCCGTACCCATTTTATTAGGCCGGATCAGCCCATTAAAATTTGTATCTATAAATCTAAGCTTAAACCTATTTACAAAACCTTTAAATCCAATCCACTAAGCCTTAGCCCAAATCAATAAAACCCTGGCCCAATCCCTTATAACCCGAGCCTAAGTCTTATAAACACGGGTCAAAAATTATAACCTCAGGGTCAAAAATTATTGTGGATCGTCCTTTTCCCTCCTCTCTATTTTCACACAAACTCGACACAGGGTAAATCCCTTCTCACCCTTTCACCTCACACGCTCCTCGTTCTAGAAGCTTTATGCCTGACAACTTTGACACTCAATTTAGCCACGCTGGTAATCCCCAGCATTTCTATTGGTGGATGGGACGTGGCACTTAATCCAAGGGCTAAGGATGATTGATATTGAGGCGGTTTGGAATCAATGGTTGAGATTAGAAGCTGTGGACGCTCCTGAAGCTCTAGATCCTTCTGCTCATGGCTATAAATGGAGCTCTCCTTCACACAGTTTAGATGTCTAGCTTAATTTAGTTTTAGTAGCTTATTATTGTAATCTTTTAGCTTATTGCCTTGTTTTAATGTATTTCTTCTTTTAAAAGCTTGTAAACGTTTGAATTTTAATAAAAGTATCAGTTTCATTTGCATTGTGCCTTTAAATTCTGTTTTTACTTTAAGAAATCTTGTTAAACATGTGTTTGGATACAACTTAATAAGCTCTAATAAGCTCTCTTAACTATAAGCTACTGCTTATTCACTTAAGCTTTGCTAAAAGCTTAGTTGAACAAACCATTCACCCTCAAATTACCTCAGCTTATTATTGGAAGATAAGCCAGATTTGGATGGGCTTATTGGACCTTACTAGCTTGTGCAAACAAGCTAGAGCTTGTAGAATAAGCTCTTAAGAGCATATTAGATCCTTGATTGAGCTAGGATCAAGGTACTTACCCTTTTTACCTTAATTTTAGCTTATTATCCTATCTGCTTATTATTCTGCTTATTGCTGCTTATTATTGCTCATATTTGCTTATTTAGTCTTAATGTTGCTTAACATGTTTAGTTTTTAGTTTAAAATAAGTTTAGTTTAAGTACTGTCCACTAATTAGTTAAAATAGCTTTTAGTCTAGCTTATTTTTAAGTGCTTATTTCTCCTTAGAGTATGCTTATCTGTCCTTAAAGTACTTAAGTCTTAATCTGTTTTATCAGCTTGAAGCTTATTAGAGTTTATTTTAAGCTTAAATATGGTTTTTAAACTTATTAAGGGGTGTTTGGCACAAGCAGTACTAACCTAGGTTAGTACTGTTTGATTTGCTTGTGACCCTTAAGCCAAGTTTGATAAGCTCAAGCTAAGCTTATAAGTCAGATTTCATAAGTTTTCAAAGGGTAAAATTGCTTTTTAAGGTTTTATGTATCCTTACTTAGAATCTGTGGTGATCTTGGTTTCTCAATCTGCTTATATTTAAGATTTAGTTCTTAAGTTGTTTTGAGGTGTTTTTCATGCTTCTATTCTATCTAAATATGCATTAGAAACAAAGTTTAAAAGGCCTACATTGTCATTTGTGGTTTTGGTAAAAAAAGACTGTAGCAAGTTTAGGTTTTCAGATTTAAAAGCTTTAATGTCACTTCTCAATCACAAATTTAGACTAGTTAAAGTTAGTTTTAGAGTTTAAAAATCATTGCATAAGCTCATTGTGATTTAAGCTTAATCTGTTTCAGCTTATTTTGGAGTTTAGCTTTTGTTTAGATAGCTTAAAGTAGGGCTGCAAAAGCCACTTTAGTCTTTTATAAAAACTTAAAAAAAACCAAAAACATAAAAATCTGCTTAGAAAGTTTTTTTATTTGTAATTTTATAGCTTATTAGTGATCTCTAGTGCTTAATTCAAGCTTATTCTAGTAGCTTAAATGTTAATCTTAATCTGTTTGAAGTTTTTAAGGTTTAGCTTATTGGTCTAGTAGCTTTAAATTCGGTTTGAAAAGTGCTCTTTAGTCTGTTTTGATTGTGTTTTGTCTAACAGCTTATTTGATTTCTGAGCTTCTAGCTTGTTTAGAAATGTTTAAAGTAGGATTAGATTAGCTTATTAAGTGTGGTTTAGTGTCCTAGTAGCTTATTTGGCTTAGGTTTAAGCTTATTACAGCTTTTGAGCATAATCAGTCTTGACTTAAAGCTTTTAAGCTTTTAAGTCATTCTGTGACTTGTTTAAAGCTTATTTCTGGCTTAATTCTAATTTTCAGAAAAAGTGTTCTTACAAAAAGGCTTATTTTAGCTTATAGTTTAGTTTTGTCAAAAGAAAAATCAAAAATAAAAAGTTTTAGCAAAAAGGTAAGGTCCAGGACTCGAACCTGCGACCTCACCTTCACAACACACACACTCTACCATTGCGCCCTTGGGTCTTTTCTGTTAGATCCTTGGGCCAATTGGTTTATAAGGCTTAATAGCAGTTTTAGCCCTTTTTTGCTTATTTGATTTTTCATGGCTTATTTATAAGCCCGTTTTTAGCAGTTTTAATTTTTAAACATTAGTATTAGTGTTAAGTACTTTCAGTAATTTTTTGGAATTTTATAAAATAGTTTAGCATTTTTAGTATTATTTTTAGATTAAAACTGTTTTTAATTCATAATAAATAAAATAAAAGTCAAAAAAATATAATTTCTTTTTCAAAAATTATTTTTAATCATTTAGGACTGTTAGAAATTAAATTTACATTTTTAAGGTTAAAATTTGATAATTTAGGTTTTAGTCGCGTTTTTAAAATTCCCGTTATCGTTTTTAGCTTAAATCATTATTTGCCTTATTTGATTGCTTGCCTTTAATTGTTTTTGCATTTCATAAATAGAAATAGAATCCAAATCAAATCTTGTCTATTCAAATCACGCGATCACAAACTTAAACGAAATTCTCAATTCACGCTTCGTCGGGATACGACTCGGGAAGATTTGGTCATCACTTTTCCTAAAGTGATTTTCATTTCTTAACGGAATACTACTCTTATATTATTTGATAATAGGTATTTTAGTTATATATATATATATATCATATAATATAATATATATATATAATATATATATATATAATATATATATATATATATATATATATAATATACACAGTATATATTATATATGCTAATTTTGCCCGTAAATCAATTTTGGCGCCAGTTGCCGGAAGTGTGGATCTAAATAAACGCGTTTAAGTTTGAAGATTAAGTGTTTGAAGATCCTTACCTCGTGAAGTTATCATTTTGATATTTTCTTTTATATAAAACTAATAAAAATACAAAAATATTTTTTTTCTCGATTTATTTTCATAAAAACCAAAAATACTTTTGTCTAAAGTATTTAAAAAACAAAAAAAATATTAAAATATAGAACAACAAAAAAAAAATGTGTCACAACCGTTGTGTCACTTGTGAAATCGGCTCACTTTTAGATTACAAAATTTAAGAGAGGTTTAAGGAGGGTTGATCCTACGAACTTCGACCCGAAAGGAGAAGATTTTTAAAATGCTTCGCGCTTACCCGCTCCTCCGCTTCTTTGTGCATTTTCTATAGAGCTACCTTACACTTGTTCGATTATCGGTTACAAAAATATTATTCTTTTTATTTTTCTTATTTTTAGTGCATGCGCACCCGCTCTTCATCGAATTTAATTGCCGAATCTTCCACGACTCCGAAATGTCGTAATCGTAGATGTTTGAAGCAAAGAGTCGAACCATTTTCTCTTGAAGAGACTTCCGTAGTTACAATGGTCGATCAACGTACTATGGCGGAATTACTCCAAGCACCCACCAATGGTTACGGAGATGCTATCGTTACTCCTACTATTCTCGCGAAGAATCTTGAGCTTAAACACGGACTTCTAAATCTTGTAACTTCAAAACAATTTTACGGATTTGAGAAAGAAGATCCTCATGCTCACATTCGTTGGTTTAACAAGATTACTTCCACGATTAAGTATAAAGATGTGCCTAATTCTCCATAATAATCTTATGCTTTTTCCATTTTCTATCGAGGAGGCAGCCCAAATTTGGCTAAAAAAAGAACCCCCTAGATCTATTCTTACTTGGGAAGATCTTGTTTCCAAGTTTATTAACCAATTCTTTCCTCCTTCCAAAACTACAAATCTCCGAAATGAAATCAAAAAATTTCAACAAAAGTTTGAGGAAACGTTTAGTGAGGCATGGGACCGTTTCAAGGATCTTCTTCGTGCAGCCCCACATCACGTTTGAACGAATTACATCAACTTATACTTCAACAATGCTTTAAACCCAACCGATCAAGATTCTTTGAATGCCACCGCCGGTGGTAATCTTTTGACTAAAAACTCCCTCGATATGCTTGACATTATCGAAATAAGTCAAAAGTTCGCACTTCACGAAACAAACCGGTTGTTTCCAAAGTGAGTGATAATACTTCTTCTTCTACCACGGCATGTCCATCAAAGATGGCCGCTCTTACTGATGCCGTTAATGCTATGCTTCGTCATGTTAAGACTTCACCGTCAGAGACCGTTAAAGCAATTTCTAAAAGTTATGTGACTTGTGGGCGACCGCATCCCTACCATGAGTGTCTTGCCGCCGATGGCAACACTTTCAATGCTTATGCAGCCGCAGCAACCTATAATCAGAATCAAGGATATCGTCCTCAAGGAGACCCGAATTATCGTGCTAGCAATCAAATGGGACCACCTAGTTTTCCTCTCGTAAGGCAAAAGTAATCCAAAACCGTTTCAATCAAAATCCAAGTACAATCAAAACCGAGGAAATAATTTCAATCAAGGTAACCAGAATTATCAAGCACCGCCTCAAAATGGACCTTCAAATGATCTCTCGAGATACATGAAGACAAATGATGTTAATATGAGAATAATGCAAAATCAAATAAGCAATATGAGGACGGAATTAAAGAAAAAGATGGATACTACGTTGACTAGGTAGAACAATGCGTTCAAGAATAGTTAGAGATGAAGTTAAAAACGAATGATGAATAAACAAGATGAGTAGTTTTTTTCAAATGAATACCGCTTCTTCTTCGGGTTCGGGTTCACTTCCTAGCAACACCGTTGCTAACCCGAGAGGTGACTTGAAAGCAATCACCACCCGAAGTGGTATTTTCTTTGACGGACACCCAATTCCACCCTCCTTTCATTCCCTTTTCTTCCCCAATGTGAACGGGAACCCGAGGTGACAAAAGGATACGGTGGAAACCGAGTACCGAAAACATCCAACCACTGATAGTTTCCAAAATCCCAAGCTCCATTGATGTCCCGATCTGCTCCTAAGCCTAAACCGTTTATACCTTATCCTTCAAGAGCTAACAAACAGAAGCTCTGTGAAAAAGATGATAATCTAGCTTCGAAATTTGTTGAAATCTTTCGGGAATTACATTTTGAGCTTAGTTTCGCAGATGCTCTTCTACATATGCCGAAATTTGCTTCAATGTTTAAAAGTCTCCTTAATAACAAAGAAAAATTGTTTGACTTCGCTAAAACATCGGTGAATGAGAATTGTTCGGCGATTATCCTAAAAAAGTTGCCCGAAAAACTTGGAGACCCCGGCAAGTTTCTTATTCCATGCGATTTTTCGGAGATAGTTGAATGCTTAGCCTTGGCTGACCCCCTTTTGGGGGTTGCACAGCATCAACTTGATGCCTCTTTCCATATGGAAGAAGCTCTTACTCCCCGAACTTACTCCTACTCGAATGATTCTTGAACTTGCAGACCGATCGACTACTAGTCCATCTGGAATTGCCGAAGATGTCTTTGTAAAAGTAGGAAATTTCCATTTTCCAGCCGACTTCGTAGTCGTTGATTATGTTGTTGATCCTCGGGTTCCCTTAATTATCGGGAGACCATTTTAGAGGACGACACGTGCTTTGATTGATGTTTATGGTAAAGAATTAACTCTCCGAGTTGATGATGAAGCCATAACCTTTAAAGTTGGTCAGACTTCGAGATACTCTTACAATAATGCTAAATCGGTTAATCGAATCGATGTCATCGACGTTTCATGTAAGGAGTATGCTCAAGAAGTGCTCGGATTTTTGGATAGTTCTACAAGTGGCAATCCCACTACGTCTTTAGATCTTATCCTTTCTACTTCTTTCCCCTCTCTCACTCCTTTTGAAGGAAGGAAGAAATCAAAGCTTGTCTTACAAATGATTCAACTCCACAGGCAATTGATGATGCCGACTTTGATCCGGAGGGAGACCTTCTTCTACTCGAGAAGTTATTAAATGATGATCCATCACCTTCTCTCCCTCTGAAAGAACTTAATTTTGAGGAATTTAAAACGATTAAATCTTCTATTGACGATCCTCCGGAGCTTGAGCTCAAGGATTTACCATCTCATCTTGAATACGCATTTTTACAAGGAACCGATAAATTACCCGTCATAATTTCTAAAGAATTAAAAGATGAAGAAAAGGCCGCCCTTTTAAAGGTTCTTAAATCACACAAACGGTCCATCACATGGAAAATCTCCGATATTAAAGGTATCGACCCTCGTTTTTGTACTCACAAGATCTTAATGGAGGATGATTTCAAACCAGTGGTTCAACATCAAAGAAGGGTAAATCCAAAAATTCATGAGGTTATCAAAAAGGAAGTTATCAAACTCCTTGATGCCGGATTGATTTGCCCTATCTCCGATAGTCCGTGGGTGAGCCCCGTTCATTGTGTGCCTAAGAAGGGTGACATGACCGTAGTTGAAAATGAAGATAATGAGTTGATTCCTACAAGACTAGTTACTGGATGGCGCGTTTGTATAGATTACCGAAAGCTTAATGATGCTACTCGTAAAGACCATTTCCCATTGCCATTTATGGACCAAATGCTCGAAAGACTCGCGGGAAATGAATACTATTGCTTTTTAAATGGATTTTTTGGATATTTTCAAATTCCTATTGACCCGCAAGACCAAGAGAAGACTACCTTTACTTGCCCTTATGGGACGTTTGCCTACCGACGTATGCCTTTTGGTTTATATAATGCTCCAGGCACGTTCCAAAGGTGCATGA